>JAWZYT010000507.1:2500-107251 GCA_034508575.1 Petrolisthes manimaculis | reverse complement strand
AGATTGTGGGGATAAAACTACAAAAAACAAATTCAGAGAGAGAGAGAGAGAGAGAGAGAGCAGTGTGGGGGGAAATGAGATGAAAAGAATGGTGTTAAATAGAAGGGAAAATTATTAAAGAAAGGAAGAGAAGAGCTCATACATAATAATACTAATAATAATAATAATAATATGCATCTGGTAAGCGAATGGATAAAAAGGCAAAATGAAGATAAAAGAGAATGAAGCCGTAATTGGATATGTTAATGTGAGGAGAATAATATTGTGAAAGACGCAGAGAAGTGGGATTGATAAACTATATATATTTTTTTAGGTCTCCGTACAGTAGCCTACAGTTGCCAGCACTTCTAAATGGTACAGTCAATACTCTAATTATACAGTACTGTTTATATAATTATAGTACACGAGGCGACTATATCTTATTATTATGCATGTGTTTCAATTAAGGATTTAACCCCATTATAGATTATCAACTATTTTAACCTTTTTCCTTGTATTCCCTTCATTTATTTACATGTGCTGCACCACCACCATCTCTCTCTCTCTCTCTCTCTCTCTCTCTCTCTCTCTCTCTCTCTCTCTCCGAAGCGCTTAGTTAGAGTGGTCTTCTGACATCCTTAATTAAATAGATAGATAGATAGATAGGTAGATAGATAGATAGATAGATAGATAGATAGATAGATAGATAGGTAAATAGATAGATAGATAGATAGATAGATAGATAGATAGATACGGTAGATATATATCCCATTGGTTGTGAGTTATATAGTTGCTTATATTAATTATCATGTGTACCAAACCAAGATACAATATACAAGATAGATACAGGTTAGCGAGAGACGACATGTATAGTACCGGTACATGTAATTGTGTGAATGAGGTGCTGTAGTGTATGTATGTATGAGAGAGAGAGATATATACAAAGAGAGAAAGTACTGTATCTGTGTAAGAAGAGAGAGAAAGAGAGAGAGTATGTGTAAGAAGAAGAGAGAGAGATAGATAGAGAGAGAAAAGGGAAGAGAATGGGGGTGGGGGTGGGGGTGGTGGAGGTGAGCATGAGAGCCAACAAGCTTCCTCCGTGTTCATGATTGTCACTTGAGCGCCTGTGTCTGTGAATACGGCCCCTGCTCCACTGAGTTATAGTTGGTGCTTGTGTGGGTGACGGGGTGATTCTCCTTGCTTGTAGCTGCTTGTTCTTGCTTGTATTTGCTCGTTCTTGCTTGTATTTGCTTGTCCGTGATTGTATGTGCTTGTTCGTGATTGTATGTGCTTGTTCGTGATTGTATGTGCTTGTCCGTGATTGTATGTGCTTGTTCGTGATTGTATGTGCTTGTTTTTTCTTGTATGTGCTTGTTCGTTAATGGTTTTGCTTATTTTTGCTTGAAAATGCTTGTTCTTGCTTATTTGTAATTGTTCTTGCTTGTCCATGATTGTTCTTGCTTGTCCGTGATTGTCTTTGCTTGTCTGTACTTGTTTTTGCTTGTCTGTGATTGTCTTTGCTTGTCTGTACTTGTTTTTACTTGTCCGTGATTGTCTTTGCTTGTCTGTACTTGTTTTTGCTTGTCTGTGATTGTTCTTGCTTATCTGTGCTTGTTCTTGCTTGTTTGTGTTTGTTCTTGGTTGTTTTCTTTTTATTTGTTTGTTTCTGTGTGCTTTTGATTGTTCCTGCTCTTGCCTGTGACTATTTCTGCTTGTCTGTGCTTGTACTTGGTTGTGTACGTGCTTGTCGCTGCATGTACGTACAGTCGGCGGCAGAAGTCACGTCGCCGTCTCACCTGCTTCGTCGAGAAACACGCAACGTTTTCCACACTTAATAATCTCGAGTCTTTAGTGAAGCAAGCGAGGCGACGGGACTTTTGCCGCCGACTGTACAATCCAAAATTTATACCCAGGTCGCGTTGCAGTTTCTTTTTCGTTTGACGTTTCACTGAACAACTTCCAGATACGACTTACTTTTTTTTTTTTTTTTTTTTTTTAAATCTTGGTAGGCTACTCGACTGGTGGTGACTCAAATCATTCGAAGCAAACTTGGATACATATTTTATTTTGGATGGCGACTGTACACAGGCGGACGATAATTTTGAACTGAATCTCTTAAGAATATTTCATCCCTCCCCCCACTCCACCCCAAACCACCCCAATCCAATAAAAAAAAAAAAAAAAAAAAACTTTGTCTCGGAACAGGACAGAACAACAAAATTGATGGTATAAGTATTCCACCAGGTGTCTTACACCCGTAGTTTTAAAAAAATTGAGGGACCTTACTGGAGCTCTATGAATTCTCCATCACATGATATGGAAAGTATCACACCACAACTATTGGCTCTGTCTCTCTCTGTACTGTACTGTACATCACCTGTACTGTACGTGTTGGTGTTTGGGCTTGTCATCGTTCCAGTCTGCATGTGTGTGTTTAGCGTCTCCTTATGCGAGTCTGTGTCAAGATTCTCCTCTACTTAAGGGGATAATACATACACATTTGGTGCGTTGGAGTGCCTTGATTCCTCCAAAGTATGCTAGGAAACAGGACCAGAGGACCAAAAATAATGGTGTTCTGTTGCATGGAATAGGTTGGAGGATTCAGTTGCTTCAGTTTTACCAACACTGTACTGTCCTCTTATAACCCGAGTATAAGATTCCCTGTAGCTGGTCGTTCCGGGAAAATTAAATTTGTCTATTATATTTTTTTTTCCTTGTTGGGATTTGAGCTTGTTTTGTAACGCGACTGTGTTTATCTTTGCTTGAGGTGAGCAATGTTTTCTCCGTCAGCTTTTGCTTAAGTCTATTTTTGGATGCTCGAGACTATTATAACTTACTTGAAATTATGTGTGTTTTGGCAAGTCGGTTTTCATTAGGGTTTGAGCTAGTGTATGTATACTTGTACTGGCATTGCATCACGTTTTCCTTTAATTACTGTACTTGAGTGAGTGTGTGCTTGCAATATTGATGCGTGGGTCTGGGTGCGTGATGTGAATAAACCCTTCTATTATATTTCACTTCTACTTTGTTGCAATCAATCAGTCTTTGCGATTAACTATATATACCAGTAAGCATGTATGTATTTTTTATAGTGTTTATATAAAATCTTTTTCTGTATGTCTACTTTGGATATTAGTGTGCAGTATGTGTTTGATTCCCTGACATGTATTTGGATTTGTTGACATACGGTATACGTTTTCTGTATTGGTTTGTGATGTGTATTGCTTTGAACGTCTCTGTCCATTTGTGTGTCTGTTAATTATGTGTGTGTGTGTGTCTGCTAATTATGTGTGTGTGTGTGTCTGCTAATTATGTGTGTGTGTGTGTGTGTGTCTGCTAATTAGGTGTGTGTGTGTGTGTGTGTGTTACATTTTATTAATCTGTACAATGTGATGCTTTGAGGGAGTATCGTTACGTTGGTATATAAGCCTCAGTGAATATCATGTAACTGTGAATGCTTTGATGCCGCCTTGTATGCATGCAGATCCTGTGTGTGCCCTTTACATTGTTCTTTGTGTTTAAATGCATCTTCCTTATGGATGAGAATACATGAATGTGTTTGCGGGGAGTGTGCGTGCGGGCGTGCATGAGTGCGTGTGAGTGCGTGTGCGTGAAGGGGTATTATCCCTCGCTAAGCTCTTGGAAGCTTCAGTCACCCGGCAGCCAGGGAAGTGGGAGGTTAACACGTGTTGTTTCGTTTTCCTTTTCTTCCTTTCTTGTATTTCTCTTCTTCCTCAGTCTATTATATCATCCAACTTGGACTGTTATACATCCCCAGGACGTGTCGGAGATTACCTCACAACCTCCAGCCTCCACAATATAATGCAATACACAATTTATATTTTCTTCTGGTTTATATATATATATCTAAGGTCATTGGTCCATCACTGTTATTAGATCTGAAGGGTTAGTTGTAGCCATCTTCCACTCTTGGCTTCACTGCAATATGTAGCTGAGGAGGAGAGACTTGGCCCTCCAATAACTTTTACAATTTCGATAATGTGACTTTAACTATGCACTGACTCAGGAGATTATTAATACACTATACTATTCTATCTGTTGTTATTGATTTTTTCTTTTTTTTTTACATAACCTGGTTTGGACATGTATAATTTCCTACCCTTCTCCTAATTTCTCTTAAGTTATCATAATGTCTGTTCTTATTTCTCTCTCTCTTTCTCTGTATTTTATTTCATCTCTTCCTGCTTCTCTGTCCATGTCTCTTTATCTCTGTCTCTATCACACTCCCTCACAATGAACTAAGTAATGCTTAACCGACCGAGAAGTAATCATCTCGGAAACCACTAGTCCATGGGGAATCAAGTAGTAAGTGGCGTACCATAGGTCTCCATACCGGGACCATTTTATTTTGATCATTATTATTATTATTATTATTGTGTGCGATTAAAAAGATGATAGAATAAAACTGGGACCATTTTATTTTGATTTTTATTATTATTATTATTACTATTGTGTGCGATTAAAAAGATGATGGAATAAAACTTTAACATGACTTGAACTAAATAGCACAGAGGTCATCAGCCGGCAAATACCCCTCAGTGTAAATATATAGTATATTCTTCAATTTAGTAACAGTTAATAAAATATTTCATTACGTAACAACAGAGAACAAAATAAACACTATAAATAGCTTATAATAGGCTTAGGCATTAAGGTGTCAGGGGACCAAAAAATCTCGAAGCACTGCAGTGAAGCAACAAAAGTTTCATAAAATGTCCGGATGGATCAGATGCTTTACAACATAATGGACATATAATTCTTAAGTATCTAATGTATGTAATAAACTCTCTCTCTCTCTCTCTCTCTCTCTCTCTCTCTCATAAAATTGTGTGTGTGTGTGTGTTTGTGTTTATCTATCAATCTCGCTTTTTTTTTCTATCCCTTGTGATATAATTAATTTGGACCATTTATTATTATTATAGTATTTATTTTTTTCGTCAGTTCTCTTCATTTTCTTGCACTTTTCCTGTTCGTTTCATCCTGTTCGGAATTGTATAGTCACGTGGCTATTCAATTATTCCATTAGGGCTGGGATGGTGTTTTACTCCAGCGCCACTGTCACTATTTTATAAATGTACGAGAAACATGGCGAAATTCTAATCCAGCTTTGAAATTCAACGTGGATTTTTATATTACATTCTCTCTCTCTCTCTTTTTTTTAAGTATTGCCAGGCTCGTCCCACAGGATTCAGACTACAGTAGTGAATGCTTTCTATAAAAAAAAAAAAAAAAAAAAAAAAAAATTGGGACTTAACATGGACGTTTGTTGGTAAAAATCTCGGGTCTGTCTGTATGCAATATTTTACCTCATCCTTGCAAAGCCTTGTTGATGGTTTACGAGGCTGTTTTTGTAATATATATATATATATATATATATATATATATATATATATATATATATATATATATATATATAGAGAGAGAGAGAGAGAGAGAGAGAGAGAGAGAGAGAGAGAGAGAGAGAGAGAGAGAGAGAGAGAGAGAGAGAGAGAGAGAGAGAGTAAAAGTAGATAGATGGTTTGTTGACGCAGTTGATTATTTCTTGTTGTGGTATATATTGCCATTTTCGTCAAGTTAGTCTCGTTCATTTTAATATTATGGATAATTATGTTGAAGAATGAAATATTTTGCCAGTATTATTGCAGTATTGCCAGTATGTTAGTTTATTGTTGTAGTGATAATATCTCTGAATTCATAAGTTTGAGTAAGAGAGTTAGTTTCGTAACGCGTTTTGGTCACCATAAGAGTACAGGCAAGTGGACAGTCATACACATAAATTATGAGACATCCACTACTCTACACGATCTGAAAATATGAATGTTTTTTTTTAAGTTGTAACTGCAAATATGGTACAGATACACTTTTCTATGCAATTATATATATGAATGCAGCATTAAATACAGAGTTTATATTATTACTTCAAGCTGTCTACATTTTCGAATTTGGAAATTGGTAGGAGACACGATAATTTAGTGGGTACTTCACTGCTATTAAATTAACGATCCTGTTCACCGGCCCACCTATCTTCTTAAGTTTGATCTTCCTATTTTCGCGCTCGATTTTTTTTGGAGGAATTGAATGTCATGTGGAAAAGAAAGGGAACTATATGATTTTTTCCATACTGAGCTTCCCTTGCTCTCACATACGGAGGTCTTGTGGTACCTTATAGTATACAGTATGAAGTAGTTATACTGGAGAAATAGATAAACTTAATCCAACTCCCACATCAGTATACAGGGTAAATAAAACTTTTTCGTGTATTCATGTGGCAGTTTGATGGAGAAATTAGTTGTCATCCAGTTGGCCCGTACTATATTATTAAATAATTTTATTCCTTCAACTCGACAAGTGCATGATTATCTTTTAGTACAGTGTGTGATGAGAGAAATATATATAGTGGCAGTCGCTCCAAATATTGTGTTTGTTGAAATAAACTCTTCTACCTTGTCTGTATTATTCACTGTTCACTCGCTTCGTCTATTGTGACATAATTGTTCAGCTAGATTTTTCCGAGGACTTTTTGGGTAACTGGACAGGCGGACCGACGACAAATGCTTTTAAGGGACCAGCTTCAGCTTCATAAAGAACTGCATGGCAACAGAGGGGGGGGGGGGGGCAGAGAGAACGGATTGGTTAATTTTAAATAATGCAGTACATGGAAATTCGCTGGAATTGTGTGTATGTGTGTTTGTACTGAGGGAGTCGTGGGGGGGGGGGTATATTTGAGTGTGTGTTTGTGTGTATGTATGTGGGAGGGGATATATATAAATGTGTGTGTGTGTGTGTGTGTCTAGGGTGGGTATGTGTGTAGGACACACACATACAATTATGTCCAATTATGGCTAGCAATATTCCATGCTACTAATGATATCGCCTTTATTTATATATTGGAGTCAAAAGGGTCTACGCCCCCCACCACCACAGCTCTCCCCCTCCCACCACCACCACCACAGCTCTCCTCCCGTCCCATTGAACACGTCTATTATAATGTGTCGACCCAAGCTGCCACGACACATGCAGTTCTCCATTGATTTATGTATATTGACCATGACATTGAAGGGTAATGCTGCTCTTAAGGGGAGAGTATACTTTTGTTACATTGGAGTGCCTTGATTCTTCCAAAGTATGTCATGAAACAGAACCAGAAGAACAAAAATAATGGTGCCCTGTTGGAGTTAAGAGTTTGGAGGAATCTTTATCTCCAAAAATGTCCAAACTATATACACCCTCCCCTTAATTAAGTGTGTAGTACAGTGTTGTTGGTGACTATAGAGGAGCAACTGATTCCTCCAAACTATTCCAGACAACAGGCTATATACCATTATTTCTGTTAATCTGATCCTGTTTCCTGACCTACTTTGGAGGAAGCTATAGGAGCTCTAATGTACCAAAAGTGTATCACCCCATTAATTCCGGGGTGTAGAAACTATGTGAGGAAGTTTGATTGACCACCACCGACAACCACATTCCACCAGCTGTGTGTGTGTGTGTGTGCTTTTGTTTCTGTGTGCTTTTGTTTCTGTATGTGCGTGCTTTTGTTTCTGTATGTGCGTGCATGCGTGCGTTTGCGTGCATGGGTGATATTAGTGTGTTTTGTATACGTGTGCGCCTATTTTTGTTTGTAATAATGTTGTGTGCGTATGTAGGTGCGTATGCCTGAATGTGTAAATAAGTGACTTTGATTTATGACCACCTCATATTATTATACAAAGTGAAAAGAAAGTACCATACTGAACGATAATATATTCTCTTCCCTCTCTCCCTTCCACCCTTCACCACTCCGCTTTTCTTGTGCTACCTGGCAGTCACTCTTGTAATTTAGGACCCTGTACAGATCGTGTATGATGATTGTAGACTTCTGATTCCTTCTGACTATACCACGAAACAAGCTCCTTCCATATAGGTGGTGTTTCGTGGCAATATTTGAAGGACTCATTTACGTCCCATTTTTGTGGTTTATTCCTCTGTTCATATATAGAGTCGTAGGCAAGACTATTGGTGGTGTTTACGATGGCGTGGTACTGATACGATGGCTCTGTACTGTGTCTATGGAATCATCGTACCGGCACCATCGTCAACACCACCAATGTTCTTGACTAAGGCCCACAATCAGAAAAAATAGTGTTTCATTTAGATAGCCAAGTCCTCATCAGTGACGAGCCTCTTACATTATGGGGTCGTTTGGTTGGTGTGGATGGGAGGGCTGTTGATTCCTCCATATTATGCCAGGAAACAGACAGACAGACCTCCACCAGTGTAAAAGTAGTGTATCTGTTTTGTTGTAGTGTTTAGAGGGATGCACGGATTCCAAAACGCCCCCCTTAATTAAATGAACGCGAATCATAAACACCAGATGTTCTTTAAACCATTCTTTATAGGGTAATAATGATGTTACATTGAGGACCAGAGAACTAAATATTATTCCGCCTCAATCCAAACTAAATGTGGGAATTATGTAATAATATTTTTAGGGAACAAATACGTTTGTTTTATTGTTCATTAATTTTTCATTACTTCGACCACTTTATGGGGTGATGTAGTGAAGCTAACTAGACTAATTGTTTGATGCTCATTGACTTAATCTGGTTAAATGTAGTTGATGCTCCATTTCCGGTTTGCTTGTTACAGAGCCAATTGATCTATGCCTCATTTCATTTAATCCAAACCTTTCAGCCTCCGAATCTGCGTTGCAAAAAGAGCCTAAAAGCACAGGGCGTGTAGTTCTTTGATGGAGATTTGGAAATTGAGCTTAAATGAACAGTTTGTGTGTGTGTGTGTGTGTGTGTGTGTGTGTTTGTCTGTCTGTCTGTCGGTCTTTCTGTCTGTCTGTCTGTCTGCCTGTCTGTCTGTCTGTCTGTCTGTGTCTGTGTCTCTGTCTTTGTGTGTGTGTGTGTGTGCCTGTGTCTGTGTCTTTGTGTGTGTCTGTGTCTCTGTGTGTGTGTGTGTGTGTGTGTGTATGTGTGTGTGTTTATGTGTGTGTGTATGTGTGTGTGTGTGTCAACGTCAATCTTCCCCTACCCTACCGAGCCCAGCATTTTTCTGACATTCACCGTCCATCGTATGAACTCCGATTCTCGAGAATACACTTTATTTTTAGGGCAACGTAACTGAGAATATTGACCATAATCTCTAGGTAGCCATTCTCTCCACTAAACCAGTTTCTAAAAATAACAGGAAAATGTGCACATTACTAAGTCCGTGGAAAACCCGCTTCATCACCATCAGTGCATGCCCACCGTCCATCCATCCATTCATTCATTCATCCATCCTTCCATCCGGCGATTCAACTCTTTCTGTACAATATTAATCGCTTCTTACGTACTCACATGTGTAGTCTATTTACTCTATATATTCACTCGTGTGTTGGTTAGCAATACTAATATGTGCGGTATTTTTGCGGTAGTCACTCCTGTGTTGACTTTCTTTTATAGGTGAACTACATGTTTGCATTGGTCTCGTGTGTGTTTGCTTGTACTGTTCGTTTGCGTGTATCAGTAAATGACATTCGTGCGTTGGCAGTAGTGACAGGTGCTTGCGTTTGCTTGCACTATATACCCATGTGTATATAGCATAACTGCAATGCTAACATGTGTCCCTGTTTGTCGGGCTGAGTCATATTTACTTAGTGTGTAATAATAGCATATCTTCCTATATATAAGGGGGTTGCGGGAATAAGGGGACATGCTTGGGGGGGTTTAGGGGGTGCGGGAATAGGGGGACAGGCTTGGTGTGTATCTGGTCCTGTTTCCTGTTGTACTTTGGAGGAATTAAGGAGTTCCAATGTGCCAAGCGTGTATAACCCCCTTAATTAAGGAGTATTTATAGTTTAGCAAAGTTAGACGCGACTAATGCCTCCAAACTAATACAAGAAACAGACTGTACTATAATTTAATTGTATTGTCCTGTTTAGTAACCTAGTTTAGAGGAATCTGTAATCCCCAATGTACTAACGTATATAATATTATTACCTTAAGGGGGAAGTACAGTGTTGGTAAATCTGGAACAACCGATTCCTCCAAACTATTTCAGGCAACAGGATACCATTAATTTTCTTCCTCTGGGTCTGTTACCTGGCATACTTTGGAGGAATCAAGGCACTCCAATCTATCAAAAGTTTACTCTCCCCTTAAATACGCAACTGTGTATCCATTTTCATTTTCCTGTTCATAGACGGAAGGGAATACAATTAAGGTACTCGGTTTCTATCAAATTTATTAAGTTTAGTCTGTATTGATTCGAGTTGTTGTATAAAATAAGGAATAACGGAACACTTTGAGAAGGTTGTATAAGCACACATCACTCTTAGATAGAAAAGGTGTACATGTGTGAGTACAGTTAACGACAAAACTCTCCCTCCCTCTTTGTCTGAAGACCACAATGTTTTCCTTTGTTTATCATCATATTTCATTGTACAGTATTCATAACTTATTCACTTGCCTTTTCTAGAGACTATTCCCATTTTCTGACCTCACAGCCCTTCAAATATTTCATAGGGGGAGTGTGCATTTTATGAGTTTTGTTCATCGAACCTTTGAAAATTTGTTTTCTTGCCCCCTGTGCAAGAATGTGTACGCTGTGGATATATGTGTATATAGATATAAGTTTATATATATATATATAGATAAGTGTATATAGATATATAGATATAAGATACACACAACTACACATTAAACCACGTTTCTCAGTATTTTCAGGAATAAATATCATTATTGGTTTCTAGTGCATGTGACGTGACCATGTGACATTTTCTGTTTCACAGAGCCAGGACCTTGACAGGTTAAGTGTATCATTATGTGTGAACAATGTATGATGCTTGGTCTACTCGTCGTTCACTGGAAACCATCAATAATATCATCGAGTTGTGAATGATGAATCTTCACTTTGTTTTTGCACATCACAAATAATGTTTTCTCAAGGTTCTGCAATCATAATGTTTCCTGGTTTGTTTATTAGTTGGATCATAATATGAAACTCATTAGCATACACACGGATTATAATTAAGGCATTATGAAAACGAAAAATTATTAATTTTGGTACATTCATGTCAAAAATTAAGGTCAAGAATGAATATTGGATAAGGTATAGTAAAATGTGGGTTGGCAATGCCGTAGAATTATTAATAATTTGCGATTTGGTGGCCTTGTTAGTTTTAAGGGGGAAGATTTGTGTTGGTAAATCTGGAGGAACTGAATCCTCCAAACTATTCCAAGCAACAGAACACGATTATTTTTCCTCTTCTGTTCCTGTTTCCTAGCATACTTTGGAGGAATCAAGGCCCTCCAATGTACCAAAAAAACAATTACCACCTTAAGTGTGAGGTCTTATTTTATAATGCAGTATACTCAAGCTATACGGTAGTCTAATCTAATGGTATTATTATTTTTTCACCACTACCTCATATGAATGTGTAGGTTACCTTCATATCTGCCAGGAATGTATACATGATTCTTACTTATTCATTCTTGTGTGTGTTCGTGCGTGTACATTGATGTGTGGGTGTGTCTGTGTGCATGCACTGGAGTAGGCGGCTCTACTGGCATTTTCATTAGCAGATTATTTTGGCCGATGTCACAAATAGTTGGCTTTGGTGTTGGCTGTGGTTCTATTGATCACATATCGAATTGGCGTTGTCGTTGGCTTTGGCTTTTGACTGTCCTGTGACTGTCACTCCCTCCAAGGCTCCAAGCACCTCACTCGTTGTAGCCAACTCCACATAAAGGATTCATCTTGACATGTGGGCACGAGAGAGGGGAAGGGAGGTGAAGCGAGGAGAGGTAGGAGTCAAACCAGGGCAGCCCACTGTAAACATTAGCTTTTTTTTCCCAACTTCCACCAAGCAGCATCCGCTCAGTAACCAGTTAATTTCCTAATGGAGATTTTAATGGGATTCTGATGCCGCCCCCATTTTTAAACTGAATATTATAAAAGCTTTATTATCATTAGAATTCGTCCCTCTAATATGTCCATTTGTTTCTGTTTCACACTGTGTTTTTAGAAGTCAAGCAATTATTTTGTTGTATGTCATTGGTCTAGTCTGTCGTTGTTATGATTGTTTGTCTGTTTATCTATTTGCTTACAGGATTACGCCTCAGAGATGAATGTGGGATTTATACGAACCTTTTACCAAAGGTGGATCTCGTGACTCCCAAATAAAGGTATTATATTTTAGGAGGGATCAGAAACAAGATCACAAACCAGGAAATTTGTTTAAAATATTCTTGGGGGAAGGAAATGAAAGTGATAAATGGACGCTTTTATCTGCCGTCCCAACTAAGGGATGAGGCCTCTAAGCGTTCTACTCATTAGTACCCTACAGCTATGATCTTGTACTGAATGTTGATCACAAGGAAACATTACTTACAATCGAGCATTAAATGGATAGGGACATACTCTTTTAGGTATGATTACGGTGTTGTCTCATAATATCATAGTGTTTTAGGTATGCTGCCATGCCTTTCACCGAAGTAAGAGAGAAAGACTGCGTAGCAACCAGTGTAAACTCAAGGGACAAGGAATGTTGAGAGTAAATTGAATATTGACTGCGAAAGAGAGTGAAGAAGGTGGCATTTACCTACATTCCATCGTGGTACCGAATATATAGATCATATGTAATCTACCACATTCTTAGCAGGGATGGCTCTCGGCTGGTTGTAGGTTATAGAGACACGTGTGTTGGGAAACTATTGGATGCTTGCGGAAGAGTAATGTATGTATGTGTTTGTGTTTGCACGTACTAGCAGTGTGTGTTTCTTTCATCGTTAGGTGAAAGCAAAACAAAGGGAAATACCGAGTCTAAAACTACGCCAGGTAATCATGATAGAACAACAATCAGGTGAGGTACCATCCGATGCATTGCTAAAAGATAGGCCAGCAATCGTTGAACAAAAGCTGACAAGTGTTAAAAGAAAGGCCAGCTATGTTGACTGTTAGACCAATCCAATGTTGAGTGAAGGAACGGCGGATGTAGAGCGAAAGGCCAGCAAATCTTGGGTAAATCGAGCGACGTCACAGAGAATGTTTACGATAAGCGGGTCAGCCAGGGATTAGGACTAGGTTGCGTGTCCAGTCGCTCACGTCAAAGGGGAGGGAGAGTGTGTGTCTGTGGGGTGGAGAGAGAGGAAGAGGAGGAGTAGTAGATATAGGGAGGGGCAAAAGTGAGTGCATGTATGAGACGATGAAAGGTGGGTCGGGAGGGGAATATGGAAAGAGATGGATATGGGGTCTGGGAGGGGGAGGGGAAGGGAGGAGTGAAGCTATAGTAAGCGATTAATTCACAAAAAGTAGCAGAATTGTAGTTACTCACTTGCCGTAGTGGTGTGGCTTTAAAAATAGAAATAATACTAATACTAATAGTAGTAATAATAATAATAAAGGCCCATTACGAACCGGCAACTATAAATTCGTTTGGCCCTTCTCCAACCGCGACTTCGACCACCTCCCTCTCGCCAGGAAGGTAAAGAAACTATTGCTCGTCACTGTGGATACTGAGGTGATGGGTTGGTCGAGAAGGAATGGTAAGTGGAAGTCGGAAGGAATAGATGGTAAGGGAAGAGGGAGGGTTTGGTCTACGGAAAGAGGGTAGACTGACTTGAGAATGAAATATGATCAGGGGGAATGAGGCGAGTGGGGGATGAATGAGAGGTGAGTTGCAGGTATATAGGGGGTAATTGGGTAGGGATTATGGGGGATGAGGACCGGGTGATGAAGAGTAGAGTAGTAGTAGTAGTAGTAGTAGTAGTAGTAGTAGTAGTAGTAGTAATAGTAGTAGTAGTAGTAGTGGAGGTAGCAACAGCGATGATGATGATGAGTGAGATGGGCGTGGTAGGGAAGAAAGAGATAGATAGAGAGAAAGAGAGAGAGAGTACAATAAAAGTGTGGGTGTCTTTGAGAAGGTGTAGGTGTGTGTGGATGTTGAAATAATGAGTGTTGGAGGTGGGAATGGATTTAATAGGGATGGGGACGAATATAGGATAATGTGTATAAGGAGTGGATAGGAAGGAGTGAGAACGAGTGGTGGTGGTGGGGGGGGGGGGGATAGAGTTCACGATGAGAGAGAGGGAAAAAAAGAGAGGAGAGTGAGGATGACAGATAAGAGAGAGAAGGTGAGTGAGCGTGGAGAGGATGTGGGCGAAGAAAGGAGTAGGAAAAGCCTGCATGTGAGAGAGACCGAGAGCAGGGAGCGACGAGTAATAAGAGTAAGAGGTGAGAGAACGGGAGGAAAAAGAGGAGATTGCTGGGGGCTGGAGTAGGGATAACGCGTGAGTGAGAGGTGAGGGGAAGGAGGGGGGAGAATAGGGGACGTGGGAGTGTCAGGAGAGAAGGATAACATGTGAGATGGAAGTGAGGGGAGGGAGGAGAGGAGACGGAGAATGGGAGGGAGGAGAGGGGACGAGGGAGGGGAGGGAGAGTAGGGAATGGGTAAGGGGAGGCTATAGGGGAAGGGTGAGTGAGAGGTTAAGGGAGGGAGAATAGGGGACAAGGAGGGGGAGGAAGAATAGGGAACCGGGTAGGGGAGGCTAGGGGAAGAGTGAGTGAGTGAGAGGTGAGGGGAGGGAGAATAGGGGACAAGGAGGGGGAGGGAGAGTAGGGAACGGGTAAGGGGAGGCTATAAGGGAAGGATGAGTGAGAGGTGAGGGGAGGGAGAATAGGGGACAAGGAGGGGGAGGAAGAATAGGGAACGGGGTAGGGGAGGCTAAGGGACGGGGTAGGGGAGGCTATAGGGGAAGGGTGAGTGTCAGGAGAGAGAGGAATGATGGAGGTGGATGGATGGTAGCCGACCGGGGAGCTCTGAGAGGATTCGTCATGATTAAACAACTCCGGCCCGGCTTACAGGAGTATCCGGACCTGTGTAATTCCGGCTTCTCCGATCATTTTCGTCTTAAGTGAAATCCGTATTTATTTAGTTTGTTATTGTTGTTGTTGTTGCTGTTAACCTTATTTAGTCCTGGTCGTTCTAGTCTGCTTTTTAAATCATCAACAACAACAACAACCAAAAATATATATAATTAAAAACACAACAAGCATAGGGTGAAATAGTCGTGTCTGAATATTTATTTTAATTAATTCATTCTTAGGTTAAGGCGTCCCACCGACATATTCGCCATCAAAATAAATAAAATAAAAATAAAAACAGCAGCAGCAGCAACAACTTATGGGACTGACACTTTGGGCAATATTTTAGTAGTGGGTTCGGGTTTGCCCTGGGATACGATGCCTGGTAATGCTGGCTGGCGCTGAGAGCAATTTCATTTTAGACTGTTCGTGTTTTTTTTTTGTTTTTTTTTTTGGGGGGGGGGGTCGTTGTTTTTTTTTCGCCTCGGGATAAGCGTAGTTTGGCTTGATCGGCTCACCAGTGTAATCTCGGTGTGTAAGAAATACATACACATTTTATCTCTTAAACCTTGGATGGAGAGAAGTGAAGCATTGGAAGTTACAGGAAGTCTGTATGGAGTTAGGTAAAATAATATCATAGTAGTAGTAGTGGTAGGAGTGGGAGTGGTAGTAGTAGTAGTAATTATAGTAATAATTTTAGTAGTACTGTTGTAGTAGTAGTAATAATAATAATTTTAGTAGTACTGTAGTAGTAATAGTAGTAGTAGTAGTAGTAGTAGTGGTAGTAGTAAATGTAGAAGTAGTACAGTTACAGAGGTAGTAGTAGTAGTAGTTATTGTTGTTGTTGTTGTTGTTGTTGAGCCTGAGATTCAATTAGTTTCATCATGAGGCGTCTACTATAATGGCATCGTATAGGAAACAAGTTGGGTTGGGGTTTATCTACAGTATAATGGTGATGAACGTAAGGGACCCTGTGATGTGATGTAGTCAGAAAATTGGAGGTAAATGGGTCCTTCAAATATTGCCAACGAAACACCACCTATAGGGAAGGAGCGTGTTTCGTGGCATAGTCAGGAGTAATCAGAAACCTCCAATGAATCAGTTGCCTTCATAAATAATTCTCCAAAGCAGATTATTTGCTTGACGGTTAAAGCTCTACTCTTGGCGGCGGATATGATCTTTTGGGCAACTGAAAAAAAAGACGTAACTGTATAAAATGCAGTTTATGAGGTGAAGCAGGAGCATTAAGGGGATGGTATACTTTTGAAAGATTGGAGTGCCTTGATTCCTCCAAAAGTATGCCAGGAAACAGACCCAGATGAAGAAATATAATGGTATCATGTTGCCTGGAATAGTTTGGAGGAATCATATACTCCAGATTTACCAACAGTGTCCTATACCCTCTTAATAAGACGGAGACTCATCACTCTTCCGGACTAACCACACCCAGGCCAAGACTCGGTAGTTTACTTGGGTATATAAATTATGGTCTTGAAGTTTTACCTCTGCAGGGCAACGAAAAGAGATTATCCCTTTACATTATATAGTTCACACTGAAAGACGAGTCTGTTCCACTATATAACAACACACCTGAAGATTATTATATGTTGGGTTTCGTCTCTTTATTCCTCATGCAGTTGTGTTTGGCCTCTCTTGTGTCTGCATCTTTGTCGAGTCAGAAGAAAGGTGGGAGGGAGGGGGGAGTTGCGACCTTGGTGTGTGTGTGTGTGTGTAAGCGTGTGAAGGGTTTGTGTTTGTTTGTGTGTGCGTAAGCGTGTGAAGGACCAGATTAGTAAATATAATGGTGTCCTGTTGCTTGGAATACACTATAGTTTGGTTTGGAGGAATCGGTTGCTCCAGATTTTCCAACGCTGCTCTTCCCACTTAAGCCGTTAATAGGTATGACGAGCCTGACCCCGCCCCCACCACCCCCTGCTCCATCCCCCATCTGCCCCTTCCCCCATGTCGCTTCCCCCTGTCCCTTCCGCCCTGCCCCTTCCCCTATGCCCCTGCCCCATCCCCCATGCCGCTTCCCCCATGCCCCTTCCGCCCTGCCTCTCTTCCCTGCCCCCCCCTGCCCCATCCCCCATCTGCCCCATCCCCCCCCTGCTCCTTCCGCCCCCTGCTCCTTCCGCCCCCCTGCCCCCTTCCCCCAAGTCACTTATGCTCCAAATGACCTCGGGGTCCTACTACATAAACGCGGGCGTCAATTAAACAAAATGATCAATAAAAGAATATAAAAACAGACCTCTCTTTATGCCCTAAATTTTTTTCCTAAATGAACTCACTCGTAATACATAACCGGTAGCACCAATAAAAAAAAAAAAAAAAAAAAAAAAAAAAAAAAAAAGTTGAATTCACTTTTTACTGCAATGAACTCATCGAACTACATAACCGCTGGCGTCAATTAAAATAAAAGAACAAAACAAAAAATATATATATGCCTTGGCACAGCGGGGCGTGGAAACCTGCAAGGCCGAGGTGGCGTGACTGACTGCTTTAAAGGCAATTTTGGCGTCTTTGTCTAGGCATTCCTGGCCCGCCGAGCTATTCTGGGAGCGCTCCGTTCAACGTTTACATGCCGAAATTTTTCTCCTTATTATGACTGTGATTATCTTTTTATTTCCGTTTCGCGGTTGTTTATTGCGCCCGAAATTTTTATAGTGACACTTGGCCCACTTTTTATTAGGGATTTACTGTTTGTGTCTCTGGTACACACACACACACACACACACACACACACACACACACACACACACACACACACACACACACACACACACACACACACACTGGTGGTGATGCGGTGTGAGTCTTTCTAATTCCTTACATACATTGATACTGATGTCGTCTCTGTATGGTGTTGACAATAATGTATACAGTAAATAGAGTACCAAACACAAGATTATAAAATACTAGTATATTCTACTTCCTAATTATAGTTAGGCTTATATGGCTGTAAACAATTACCAATCCGATTCCTTAGCGACAAGCCTGTGAATAATAATTTTGTGAGAGCAGGAAGTTGTCAGACCTTCTCGTGTTTCTCCTTCACTTTGATGTGATCGCCTGTGAATATTTGTGAGAGCGGGATGTTGTCAGACCTCCTCGTGTTTCTTCTTCAGTCGGTGGGATCGCCTCAGATGTCCGTAACCTGAGCGGCTGGCAATTACTGTATGTCCGCGTGTCAGGGAGATAGAAGTTTGTGTCCGTGCCGTGTGTTGTTAACTCTCTTGATGGTGCACGCGGCTCACCAGCAGCATGTGTGTGTGTGTCATGTTATGCTTTGTGGATTTACGAGATTATATTTTCAGCAACATTCACCCTAAAACGCATATTTGTTATTTTGTTTTATTTATAACATCAAATATTCTCACACTGTTGGGGAAACATTCTCTTTATTAATCATAATGGCCTGACATCATCGAGTTCTTTCAACATTGCATGTGTTAAATCGCCATGTGTATATATACTCAAACCCTTGTTGACTTGCACACCAACTATATTTATAAATGAATGTTGAAACTCGTGCCATGCGTCATGTGTATTGGCAGGTGCAACATTTCTGATCCTGTTGTAAATCCTTTAGGCTTAGTTTGGTGTGAGGGTGTTGTTAGGGTCAGTGTTCTGGGTCCGTCTCTCCCCGTGACCTACAATGTGACGGACAGTGGTTATGGCAGCCTGACACACATGGTTCCAGGTGGTGATTTTAGCACGGTTGGTGACCAAAGTTTCGCCGCTCGTCCAGACTTCCAGTAACTCACACTCAGATATTGATCGTGTATGTCGAGTGAAAAACGAAAGATTAGACATTTGTTAACAAAGATAGAAGCTCTGTAAACTCATATGAAGTTGTTATTTATGGAGAGCGCGAATTGATACACTGAAATATAATGAAATGCATAACCGGAGTAAATTGATCATAATTATGTACTCCAGGTGAAGACTAAAGTGGATTACAATATTCAGAGGTGCATTTTTTAGGGAATATTATATAGATAACAGCGGATGGAAGGTAAATGTCCTCCTAGAGTTGTGGTTGGTGATAGTGAAGGTGAAGGTGTAGCGTGCTGCCACACCATGTCCCCTGCAACACTGGTCGTTTACTCTGAATTCTATAACCCACTGAGGACGGACCCACAACCACCTACATTCACAGGGAAGGTCGTGTCCATCACCACTATGATACGTGTTTGGTAACGTACTCAATTTAAAAGCTCCTTTGATGCACATTGACGTTTACAATAGTTATATACTCCCGTTTTGATTCATTATCATGTTGTTTCATATCAGCTCTTGACTACAGACAGAGTACAGTGCATGTGTTTGAGTTTTATCTGTCTTTGGGTATTGTGCAGATGTTAAAATCGTGAGTGCAGTGCCTGGCAGTGTTAAGTGGGACGTAACTTGCAAATTGCGTGACGCTTATGTGCTGGAATGTGTTAAGCCAACTGTCGACTGTGACTAAGGCTTGTATTATGAGGTTAAAGGCTACACTCAGAGTCGGAAAAAATCGATGCCTGCTGTCACCGCAGAAACCGTGGCTTAAATTTAACTAAGGGGCTGCGATGTTGTCGGTGAACTGGAGGCTCGTACTTCGGTCACCAACACATGTGCTGTAACACTATATAGGGCATAGATATTGGTTAAGTTCTTTTTTATAATACGTAAACAATGATACGAATACCGAAGGATTGTTGAATTTTCATATGAGTGCAGTATAATATCACAATCAACTTATAATTCCACTCGTATGAATTTGTTTTGATGATTCCACTCATTAGTTACTAAATCACTAAATCAGGAACATTCCAGACTGCGTTCACACTCAGTAACCCATAATTTTAATTTAATATACATTCACACTTAGTATATAACCCATAAATACAAATTTAATACATATTACCTTTACACTTGTGGAGATTACAATTACAATAACATGAATATCACCGCCTGGAAATACTCGGTGAAAACTGACGCGGGGATCCAGAATTTCACGAACTTTTTAAAATAGAAACTCTGCCTCGTCGCCAACATTCCGTACACCACTTCACAGGAAAAATCTGTTAACACAAACACTCGAGGGGCTGACCACTATTGTATCACACACACACACACGCAATCACACACACACACACATACACACACACACACACACACACACACACACACACACAATCACACACACACAATCATACACACACACAATCACACACACACAATCATACACACACAATCACACACACACACACACACACACACGCAATCACACACACACACACACACACACACACACACACACACACACACACACACACACACACACACACACACACTGACTGTTTCAGGAGTGCCACATATAGTACCCCCACGTACACAGTAGCCTATTACCCTTGTGGGCTAGATGGATGTGTAGGGATGATCTTGGTTTTAGGTGGAGGGAGATGAGAGTGGAGGTGGAAGGAGATGAGAGTGGAGGTGGAAGGAGATGAGAGTGGTGGAAGGAGATGAGAGTGGAGGTGAGCTGCTCGTTTCTCAGGTTCAACGTTTCAGTGCACCAAATGGCTGAGGGAAAGTAACCAGTCAGAACAGCAGTTGACTGAGACGTCGTATTCTAGGAGAACTAACATTACCATCGCCAATCACCACCAGCCTATAGTCCGGGAGTTTAATGTAACAATCTCCTCGTAATTTATATCAAAGCTACATTCATATAATATTGAGGAAGATATTTTTTATGCACCTTTTGAGGGAGTAAGACACTCAGTAAGTAGTAAGCCTGTAGTTATACCACTTTATGTTACCACTTCTGACATTCCGTACAGTCTGCAAGGTTGAAAGACCCGTCGCCTCAGCAAATGTTATGGAGAACAGACCAGACTGTGTCACAAAAACACAATTAAGAACTACATTAAAAAACTACTAGGTTGACATAGAGATAATACAAAAAGGAAGAACCTAGTATTTTTTTTTTTTCAGTTGACCGGTTCGAATTCTCACACCAACACAGTATGCTTTATACTAGTTTATTCTCTCAAATATATAATGTCAGTACTTGATAGTACGGCCACTAAATGTCATAAAGTACCCTGTATGGTTCTAAAACAAGTGTAGTACTGTACTCTTAATATTCCCGTACAAGCCTTTCTTCGTTTTGTGTGTGTGTCGGTTCTGCAAAACGAGGTCTCAGCGACGGCATAAATCCAATGACCCGAATAAGAAAGTCAAAGAAAAATATGTATGCGTAGCAGGTCGAGATTAGGGAGGTGTGAAAAACTAGATTGACCTCGTCCGGATTTGAACTTAACTCGCTAAGAACATGAACGCCTGCCTACCATGCTGCTCTGAAGGAAGGAAAGGGACTGAGAGTAGTGCAGTAGTATCAGATGACACTGCGGTTCTCTACATCAAGGCAGGAGCAAAAAGGTTCATCGCGAATCCCTCCAGCATGACGAACGGTATACGGTACAGCCGACGGAGTAAATAAGGATTAGAACCTTGATGCATTTCTTGTGGCAAGCGATACTACATTACCTGATGAAAAGCTGACAGGCCTGCGTATTATTCTTCCAGTCACTTATGTGGGGTTTTATGGGGTTTGCGTGGAGACTGGCTCATGCAGTTTATCGTTTTAAAATTACCTGCCACATATTTTGGCCTTACAGACGAAGTGAATATTTATTGGCGGCTGTAAAATTGTTAGTAGTTGATGGCCCGAGACCTCACTGTGATGTGTAGCTTATGACTTTGTTGTCAGCAATCGGGACATCTGTTGACAAAGTGGGAATACTTTTTTTTTTTTAGATATTTTTCTTTCATACGAGTATATATATATATATATATATATATATATATATATATATATATATATATATATATATATATATATATATATATATATATATATATATTTTATCTTTTCCTCGACACAACTCGAAATAGCCATCACTGTCACGTGATGGCTGACTTTATCCCTGTGAATTATCTGTTGGCAACTATATCATTCCAAATTACACCTTCCCTCACCACCGATCTCTCATCCCTCTCTCCCCTTCCGTGTAAAACAATACTTTTGCTTCAGATCCAAAAGACAATAACCTTAATGCTCGTGACTGTACAAGTGTGGAGGTCGTGACGCAGTGGTAACAACTGTCATTCCAGTTATAATGGTTACTGGGATTAGAATTATTCACAGGAAGTTGCCTACCAATACAGTGAAACATATACAGCAAAGGGTTTTCTTGATATGTAGTGTTCCTTCACCCTTTAACTTTTATAGAAGTGACACTGTAATCTGACAAGAACGCTTTGCCTACGATGAAACCTGACTATTCTGTGCTCATATTTCAAGGGGTCTCTAACAAGAACTACGCCATTGTACTATGTGTGTCGCAATCAATTATTACAGAATACAAGGTTACCAGTTTGTCATGTTAACTTGAAATTGAAACTGACAGTGGTGCTAAATATAGACCTTAAGGGGGTAGTATACTCTTGGTAAATTGGAGTGCCTTGACTCCTCCTAAGTATGCCATGAAACAGGACCAGATGGGTAAATATAATGGTGTCCTGTTGCTTGGAATAGTTTGGAGGAATCAGTTGCTCCAAATATACCAACACTATACTATCCCATTAAGGGTGTTGTTGTAAGAGTATATCAAAATGACACCTAGTCCTTCCTGTTTTCTTTGCCTTCCCCTCTACTCTCCTTCCATATTCTCCTTGTTCCTCTGTTTCTGTAACGCTATTTCATTCCCCAACTCTCTATTACAGTTTCCTTCTCTTCCCTATACTATCCTCCTTCCCTTCCTTTCCCTTCCTATACCACTCCACTCCCTTCTCCTCTTCCCTTTCCCTCCCTTTCCCCTCCCCTCCACTCCTTTCCCTTCCCCTCCCTCCCTATATTCAAACAACACGAAGGAGGAGGAGGAGACAAATAGGGAGGCAGTTTTCGTGTGTCCGTCCGCCATCAAATTACCTCCCAGACCCCATCGAGGCGTGTACTGGGTTGGTCGGGGAAAGGACACAATTACATTTTGGACAGGGCGGCGGCAGTGAGGGTGAGGGATGGTGGTGCGGGTGTCACTTTGGTGGCACGTGGTGGCAGGGGAAGGTCACGCTATCACTACGCCAACGCCACAGTCTATTCACTTACTGCACACGCACTCTCTCTCTCTCTCTCTCTCTCTCTCTCTCTCTCTCTCTCTCTCTCTCTCTCTCTCTCTCTCTCTCTCTCTCTCTCTCTCTCTCTCTCTCTCTCTCTCTCTCTCTTTCTCTCTTTCTCTCTCTCTCTCTCTCCATATACACACACACACACTCACCACAGGTATCAAACTTATTGCACTCACCACCTTTCCCACACTCAGCTTCAATATTACACTCACAACCACACCACCACATCTCCCACACTCATCACCATCACACTCACCACACACACACTCATCAACACACTCACCACCACACACACACACTCATCACCACCACACTCATCACCACCACACTCATCACCACCACACTCACACTCATCACCACCACACTCACCATTAACATCACCAACACACACACCATCATACACGGACCCATTACGGTTACCAAATCTAAGGGTATTACTACTAACTAGCCCCGTGTGATCCGCTTCCTGGCCCTAATCGGCTAGGTCATCCGGACGGGCTTACCTTTCCACCCATTAAAAACAATAATGATAATAACATTTGGTTCACACTGGCCCGATGGAGTGGTGGTGGTAGTAGTAGTAGTAGTGGAAGTGGTGGTGGTGTTGATGTGGTGGTGGTGGTGATGGTTTGGGGGTGTTGTTGTGGTGGTGGTAGTAGTGGGAGTGGTGGTGATGTGGTGGGGTTGGTGATGTGGTGGTGGTAGTAGTGGGACTGGTGGTGATGGTGGTGGTGGGGGTGGTGATGTGGTGGTGGTGGTGGTGGTAGTAGTGGGAGTAGTGATGTAGTGGTGACGATGTGGTGGTGGTGATGATGTGCATGTCTCCCCTCCTGACTATACCACTACCACCAGACACATCCATCCCACATCCTTCACGTCCAGAGAAAGCTCGCAGTCGGAATGGGTATAAAGTAAGAGTATAAATCTATATCCACCTCTACCTTCCCTTCGTCATTTCTATGTTGTGTGTCTTTATTCAATTGGAAACCCTTCGAAGCAGTCACCGAGAACACACGAGGACAGACAGAGACACGGAACAACTCTTTATTATTATTATTATGATGAGGGGAAAGTAGGCCTATGCGTGACTGACCGTATAGGCTCTCGTGCCGTTACAGACAGGCAACAGACAGTGAGACAGACACCTAAAATTGGTGCTATAGATATTATTAGTATCTAAGTGGGATTTGTAGATTATTTGTATCTAAGTGGGACTTCTTGTAGATACCTATACGTGGGAGAGTGTATGTAAGTGAGGCTGGAACTGTATATAATATGTCTACACTTTTTTCACATCAAACAGATTACGGGATACAAAAAAAAAATAAAAAAATAAAGAAGACACTCACTGCTCATCTTTGACTCGATGCTTAGATAAGGACCTGTGATAGTGTCAGCAATTTCCAAGTAATCGATTCCTCCAAACTCTGCCAGGAAGCAAGCACCCCATACTATTCTGAGACAACGTGTTTACCTGGGCAGTTTGGAGGAATCAGTAGTCTCCAATAATTAACACCGACCTCTAAAGCCTTTAAAATAACAATGCATGTTGAGTTAATGTAGTCTCTGTACACCACAAATCACTATTAATGTTTATCTCTTTCATTCTTGGCCACCTTTTGATGCCCATAGATTTAGTTCTTGCAATGTCAGTATACAGTAACACAGTCATAATCAATTGGTACTCTACAACCCAACTAAGGTGGATGCTTGGTGTTCATCTCTCTCCCACTTAGCCTACTGAAGAATGGGAAACTCTCTATACAATAAGCCAAACTCAAAGGTTATATTACAGACTCATAGCGAGGAGGGATGGTGTGGAGTGCATGGTACGGTAGTCTGTTGAATGGTTCGTGATGTTCCCCTGACAAACAATTGAGAGGGAATAGTTTATCCTCCTTCACATCATTTCTCCTTCATGACTTCCTATACTCTTCCTTGATCCCTCTCCTTCCTTCCTTCCTTCCTTCCTTCCTTCCTTCCTTCCTTCCTTCCTTCCTTCTCACCCCCTGTTTCTCAGTCTTTCTTCTCTTTCCTACCTACTTTATTTTTATCTCATTTTCCCTCTTCCCTTTATATCGTCTGTTCTTTCCTCATTATTTAATATTATTTTTCCTTCCGTAGTCACCTATTATTAGTATTTCATCATCTTCCTTGTTTCTATTCATCCCTTTCCTGTTTACTCCTTACATTTTTACACCAGGCATTCCTATCTTATTTTCCCTTTCCCCTTAATTCCCCTTTCCTATTTAATTCTCCTCATTCCTACCTTCCCTACACCTTACTACCTTAACTTCCCAAATTTCCCCTCCTAAGTGAAGACCAAAGGCTACAAACCAGTGTAAACTACAGTAGATTGAAGGAGTTAGCTTGTATCAGGGTCAGGTTAGATACATAATATAATACTGACCTCCTATTCCCTCTGGTTAGGTTAAGGACCCCCTATGATCGTGTATGAAACTGATTCCTCCGGACTATGCCACGAAACACGCTCTTTGCCTGTAAGTGGTGTTTCGTGGCAATGTTTTGAAGGACTCACTCACCTCTCATTTTCTAACTACAACACAGGGTCGGGTCCTTAAGGGAATGGTATATATACGTTTGCTCCATAAGATTGCCTTGATTCCTCCAAAGTATGCCAGGAAACAAGACTAGGTTAACAGATATATATTGGTGGCCTGTTGCTGGGAAAAGTTTGGAGGAATTAGTTGCTCCAGATCTATACCAACATTGTACGAACGACCCCCTTAATGTACGTACAGTATAATTAGTCAAGTTAAGACACTCTAAGTTTATTATTATGCGAAACAAGTTACTTAAGTTTAGTCCAAGAGAAGCGCCAGGGATTAGGTTTGGTTCCTTACATAAATAGAAACAGGAGTTCAATTAGGCTACCGTGGGTCTGTGTGTGCGTGTACGTGTTTGTGTGTGTGAGTGTGTAGGGCCTGTGCGTGTAGGTGTGTGTGCCGTGTACCCCTGTGTGAGTGTGGGCCTGCGTGTGTGTGTATGTATATATTTGTGTGAGTGTGCGTGTGTGTGGTGTGTGCGTCGCCGTGTAGCCCCATGTGCGTGTGGGCGTGCGTGTGTGTACATATTTGTGTGAGTGGGTGTCCGTGTATGTATGTATGTATATTTGTGTGGGTGGGTGTGCGTGTGTGCGGGCCTCCTCCCCAGGGACGTATGAAGGTGGAAGAAGAAGGGGAGGCAGGCAGGACTATAGGACTAAAAGGGAGAACCGGATCTAATTACTGTAGATTACATAACTAATATTGCGGGCATGTTCGGGTACCATTTGGAAACAGGATAATAGTCAGACTTCCTCCCCCCTTATTCCTGGTGATGGAGTGACTTCTTTGAGGATCTGCTAAATGAGGATGATAGCAGTGGAGGTGGTGGTGGGGAGGAAGGGGGAAGGGAAGGCAACGGGGAGATGATAGGGAGGGGGAGTCTGTGTGTATGTGTGTGTGTGTGTATGTGTGTGTGTGTGAGTGAGAAGATGATGATGATAATGATAAGATGATGGTAGTGATAAGATGATGATGATGATGATGGTGGTGGCTATGATTAAGAAGATAGTGAGTGAGTGATGATTTTGATTGATATATATATATGATGATGATGATAATTTGATAGTGATGGTGATTGTGTTGATGATGTTAAAGATGATGAAAGGAGAACAGTAGTAACATAAACAGATGTGGTGATAATGTTATGATTACAAATGGTGGGAGGGAAAAGTGACATGTATGGGAAAAGGGGAGAGGAAATACATGGAAGATAAATGGAAGAGGGGAGGGGAATGGAAAATAATTAGGGAGGAGGGGAATGAGAGAGGGGGAGGGGGATGGGAAAATGTAGAAGAGGTAGAGAAAAGAAGAAAGTGGAGGTAAAGAGAAGAAGGAAGGAAGTGGAGGTAAGAAAGGTATAGAAGAGAAGGAAGAGGAAATAGAGAGAAAATGAGAGAGAAAGCTTAATAGTACAGTAGTGGTAAGGAGAGAGAGAGAGAGAGAGAGAGAGAGAGAAAGAGAGAAATAGAGAGAAAGCTTAATAGTACAGTAGTGCGAAGGAGAGAGAGAGAGAGAGAGAGAGAGAGAGAGAGAGAGAGAGAGAGAGAGAGAGAGAGAGAGAGAGAGAGAGTCATAGGTGGAAGGGGTAAAGGAAAGTGAGAGGGGAATGTTGGGGGCGGAGGGGGAGGAGGGGGAGGGTGAACAGCCGGCTGGAGAGAGACCATTAACGGGGGGAGGGAGGGAGGGAGGCAAGATGGGGTCGGCAAATTGAAAGCTACAAACTCCTCCAAACCAATGCTAAGAAAACAAACACAAAATAGAGAATAAACTAAAAATCAGATCAACATCATAAAGGAAAAAAACAAAACAAATTGAAAACAGATCAACTACATATCAACTAAAAATCATATCAACATCATAAAGGAAAACAAAAACAAAACAAATTGAAAACAGACCAACTACATATCAACTAAAAATCAGATCAACATCATAAAGGAAAAAAACACAAAAAAACAAATTGAAAACAGACCAACTACATATCAACTAAAAATCAGATCAACATCATAATGGAAAAATACACAAAAAAAAACAAATTGAAAACAGACCAACTACATACATATCAGTCAGTATCTTGTTTCGTTAAAGGAGGATTGACTGAGCAGATTCCATTCCATTTCCTCCTTACAATATCTGAACCCTAACCCTTAAATTATATATATAAAAAAAAGTAGCAGCAGCAGCAGCAGCAGCAGTAGTAGGAACGGATGATATTGCAGTTGAATTTCTTAAGAAGGGAGGGACCTGCACGGCGGCGGACTGGTTGGTTGTGTAGCCTGCTTAGCATATGTATGGGTCAGGGAGAGTTACCGAGGGGAATGGAGGAATACATGCATTGTTCACCTGGAAAAGAGCGACGAGGGATAAACTGCTAGTATGGTTATTTACCCATTTACCCGTCGTAGTACATACATACATGCAGTTGAGCTCTGTATAGCAATGATAAACGATAATTGGTGCTATTCACTGAACTATGAGTTATTCAGGATTCGCACAGTTATATATTACCACCAGAATATCCGCACTTTCTTATTGTTTGTTCTCTTCTCACGGCAATATTCACATCGTTTATTTATACCTGTAATGATATGTAATAAGAATATCCACAGAAGAGGCTTGTTCTCTTCTCACTGCAGTATTTCCATCATTTAAACATGTACTGACATTTACATTTAATATGCACCTGGAGCTATACTAATGTTTTCTAGGAAGTGTCAGGTGGTTGACAGGATGTGTTACAGGATAAGCACTGTAACAAACACATCCTCACCCCTCTAGGCTACAGCTCAATTGCCCTAAGGATGATCACCTTCCTGTTTTGAAGTCACTCGTGCTGAATTACAATGTGAAGGCTTCATTTGATCTGACTAGCTGAGGTGTAAATTAATTCTCTTTTAAAGCATGTGTAGTTTCTAGTATATGATTTATAGTGTGTATATTTGACTTGACGAGTTAAAGTGTAAGCCTACTATATAATTATATTCCTCTTATGGAAGCACGTACAGTTATGGACAATAGTTCTTTGCCTTTCTTGGTTTCGAAATAATAGAATGCATCTCGGTACAAATTTAGGACATGGTATTACTTGAGATGCCTCATTTGAAAAAGATCATGTAGAGTGAGGATCAATTGCCAATACAAATATCCATATAGCAAGTGATACATTTTAGAGGTAAATTTATCAATATGCAATTTTGAAAACATTGGTGTGCGAGACAGACTTTTGGTCCTTTACTGTATTATGGTACAGGGGGAATAAGTTAAGACAAATATTCCGGGCAAAGGCTTATATAGGAGGGAGTGTTGGCGAGGGGAATAATTTCATGTACCCAAGTTCTCGCATTTTGCTTTGGCTGGGAGAGAAAGGGCTAATATGCATCTAGCTGGAATCGAGGTTGTGTGGATCAAGGGATTATAATTTTATTCAGTGCAGTGTGTGGTGGTAGAAGTGCTTGCCTGGGGAAGGGGAGGAATCTCTTTGCATGTGAGACTAATAATGTGTGGTGTAGTGCAGAGTGCCAATAATAAAACTAATCCTTTCGTTCGTGTGTGTGTGTGAGTTGTCCCCGTGGCAAGTTAAATCTATTGGATGTTATATAAATAGACTTAATAAGGTAAGAAAGAGGCCAAGCAAGAGTGTGTTGTGTACAGCGAGTGAAACAGGATTAATGTATTTGTTCTGTCTGTATTCATAGTTGTTCAATCTTTTCTTGTGGCTGTTCAGTTTGTTTACGTAAATGTCCACAGTCTGTTTTCATGGTTGTTCATTCTATTCTCGTGCAATTCCGTCTGTTCTCGTGGCTGCTGTTCAGTCCTTGAGTCTGTTCTCGTAATGTTCAGTCATTTTGTGTGTTCTCGTGGCTGTTCACTCTTTTCTAGTGGTTGTTCATTATGTTCTCGCGATGTTCATTAGTTCAGTGTGTTCTCGTGCTATTCAGTCTGTTCCCCTGACCGTTCATTCTGACCCTGGAATCGGTGTGGTGATGATGGTGATAATGGTGAGGGAGAGAGTCGGTGTGGTGGTGGTGATGATGGTGAGGGAGAGAGTCGATGTGGTGGTGATGGTGATGATGGTGATGGTGAGGGAGAGAGTTGGTGTGGTGGTGATGGTGAGGGAGAGAGTCGGTGTAGTGGTGGTGGTGATGATGAGGGAGAGAGAGAGAACCAAAAGACTGTCTACCTGTCTGTCTGTAGTCTGCTTTGCTTCCCGACTCACAGGTATTATCCACAACCCATATCATTAGACGATTCTATTCTGGCATGCGATTGGCTGAAGCACATATAACCTCTAACTTCAAGGGGGCAGAAAGTAATGGGGGGATGGGGGGGGTCAGAAGGTAATGGGGAGAGGGGGGGGGGGCGGGCAGAACAAAATATCCGACCAATCACATCAATCCTTGTTTGTTTGTTTGTTTGTTTGTTGCATTAGCGTTCAATCACCTCAATCCTTATTTTTTTGTTGCTAGAGTTGTCAAGTGGAATGTGTACTGTGTTGGTAAGTTAGCATGCATGGAGCAACTGGTTCCTCCAAAATAAATATTCCCAACAACAGCCTATACTGTATACACTTAATTTTGTCCATTTAGTTCTGTATCCTAAAATAAAATTCTTTGGTGGAGTCAAGGCGCTCCAATGCCATTTCTGAGTCCTGGGCTATAGAGGCAAATATCACATACGGTACTACTCCCTTCAGCAGTCATATCGCCTCCAAATCATGGGGTACAAACATTCCTGGGATTCTTACTCTGCTGGTATGGACAACATGGGAGTGAAGGCGAGTGGACTGTACATTTATATTCTCTCGACTAGAAACACAAAACACCCAAGACAATTTATTATTATAGAACGTTTCTGCATGGATACGGTTGCAGTCTGGAGGAAGGAGTGTGGGGAGGGAAGGGGGGGAGGAGGTGGAAACGCGACGCTAGACAGTTACTTCCTCAATAATATATATGACATGGCCAAGTTGGAGGAAAAACAATAGAACTTGGGGACAATTTCCAAACGTAAGCGGAAGGAGGAGAAGAGGAGGAGGAAGGAAACCTGGAGATAACTTTGTGATAAAATGTTGGATAATGAGTTGATCTTGTGGAAATGACCTGAGTTTATTGTGTGTTGAAGACTTTAAAATGTAAGAATATTATGATTGTGGTGGTAATCATAGGTAACAGTAACAACCATCTACTGTACCCTCATGTTTATAGTTAACTTATAATATGTGTCTTCAGTTTAGAATATAAAGGATAATTAATTGTTTTGCAACCTAATAAATAACTATAGGGCCTCCTGATAATAATATTATTCCATAATACCACAAACTGTAATGAAACTGTATGACTTTTCTCTCGTTTCAGCCAGTCAGTCAGTCAGATAATAGCCTTGTGAGTCGACTGTCTATCGTTTCAGTCAGTCAATCAGTCAGTCAGTGGTATTCAGTCAGATGTGAGTTGACTTTCTATCGTTTCAGTCAGTCAGTTGTTAGTCTTGTGACCGTCGGAGGGATAGAGTGTTCAGATAAAGGAGTTGGTGTTGGAGTTGGTGGTGAGTCAGTCAGTTGTTAGTCTTGTGAGCGTCAGAGGGTTAGAGTGTTCAGATAAAGGAGTTGGTGTTGGTAGTGGTGGTGGTGGTGGTGGTGGCATGGAGGGTTAGAGTGTACATATAAAGGAGATGGTGTTGGAGTTGGTAGTGGTGGTGGTGGCATGGAGGGTTAGAGTGTACATATAAAGGAGTTGGTGTTGGTAGTGGTGGTGGTGGAGGTGAGTCATACAATGGGGAGGCGTGGCGAGAGAGGCAGATTGGGGTGTAGCCATGCGGTATTTGGAGTCACGCAATGGGAATAGACCAGAATATCGTGTGTGGGTCAGGAGGATGCCTTTTAATTACGCTCCAACTCTTGCACATCATCTGTATAGCGTTATCACATATTGCACGCACAATCACACGCACATGCACAGATGCACACGATCACGTCCACACCCCCACGCAAATGTACTGTACACACACACACACACGCAAACACACGAAGACGCAAAAAAACAAACACGCACACACACACATGTCCTCTTCACAACGGGCCTAACCACTCTGACTCACCCCCCCCCCCCCCCACGCACACACACACACACACACACACACACACACACACACACACACACACACACACACACACTCACACTCTCTCATACAAACACACACACACGTCAACAACTTGTGTGTGACAGGGTAAATTAAGAGCTCTCGTGGAGTTGTTGGTGGGTAGGGAGGGAGGGAAGGAAAGACGAGGCAGTGTGGAGGGAAGACGAGGCAGTGTGGAGGGAAGACGAGGCAGTGTGGAGGGAAGACGAGGCAGTGTGGAGGGAAGACGAGGCAGTGTGGCCCACCAGTTGTTATGACGTCTTCAGTGTTGATGGTCGTCGATAGAACCTGTTTATCCTTCTCGTGACGTCACCCTCGGGAGTCGCACAGAAATGGAGTTCTATTTTTACACACACACACTCACACACACACACACACACACACACGAGCACATTCACACTCACTCACTCACACACACACGAGGACATTCACACTCACTCACACACACACACACACACACACACACACACACACACACACACACACATTCACACTCACTCACACACACACACACACACACACACACACACACATTGGTAGTGCATAAACATAGTGGTGGTGGGTGTTGCCTTCCTCACTTTCATCGGTGTTATTGCAAGTGTCTCTAGCCTTCTTTTCTTCTTCATTCTCTTTTCTTCTAATTATTATCATTATTATTATTTTTATTATTATTATCATTATTATTGTTATTATTATTATTATTATTGTTGTTGTTGTTGTTGTTGTTGTTATTATTATTACTACTACTATTTCCAATGAAATAGCATAATTCCCCGTGAGCCAATTATGAATTATTGCTAAGTCAGCTTCACGAGTCTGACAGGAGGCAAAATGAATACACTTTCCTACATCATTCAATCAATAGCTCTCTTTGCTTCCCCTTTTGAAGTTACCCTACTGTAATGTACAATAACATACATAAAAAAATCATAATAATAATAATAATAATAAATACACAATCATAATAATAATAAATACACAATGATAATAATTATAATCACCTTGTTGAAACAGCACGCCTCGTATTGCCAATATATTCAATTGTATTTTTCTAGTACGTCATTTCGCAAACAATAAAATAAAAAGGTAAATATTATACCTTTAAAATATTTCATTGTATGGACTTTGCATTAAATCTATGGGAAAACACTGCCACCCTTTGACTCATAGAGGACAATAAAGCATTTGAATCAGCCGATAGCTATTGTAATCCTCTCATCGTAATGTGTGGTGGTGTTTCCCCTTCTCTTTATATATAACGCAATACCCAGATAACTGACGCTATAATACACGTAGGCTACACGTAATTCCAGCCTTTCACAGTCATGAACGTTTGTGGTGTCTGTCTGTCTTTTTTATTTTTTATTTTTATTATATTATTTTCAATTTGGTCTGGCTGACTTGACTACGCCATGGTTTGTGATTAAGACGAGATATTTTGTGTTTGGTGAATTGGAAGATCTCTTGATTCCTCCAGACTATGCCACGAAATAGATCCCCTATTAGTATGCATTAAAGTCGTCTGTTTCCTGGCATAGTCAAGAGGAATTAGAAGACTCCAATTTCCATACACGATCACAGTGTTCTTTTAAGGGGGTAATGGAAGTTTGGTACTTTAGAGTGCTTTGATTCCTCAAAAGTATGCCAGGAAACAGAACCAGATGAAACAAAAGTAATGGTGACCTGTTGCTTAGGATAAATAGTGTTTTAGTTTAAGGTGATAAGCAGTGTTTTAGGTGAATGTAATGTTTTAAGTGTGTGAAGTGTGTACAGCAGCATGAGTGTGTACACGATTTTACGCTCTTGTATTAACACTTTTACGTAATATTTTATACTTTTATGAGATTCTAGTACTACTTTTTAATTACTGTTTCACATTTTTGTATTGAAATATGTATATATTTGTGTCTCATTGGAAGTGTACTTTATGTACAAAATAACCACTGTATCAGTGGAAATTATATTTGAATTGAATTGAATGAGTGTGTAGAGTGATGAGTGTGAACCGAAATGAGTGTGTACCGTAGCATGAGTGTGTACCGTGATGAGTGTGTACCGTAATGACTGTACCGTAATGAGTGCGTACCGTAGCATGAGTGTGTACCGTAGCATGAGTGTGTACCGTAATGACTGTGTACCGTAGCATGACTGTGTACCGTGATGAGTGACCGGCAGTAGGAGTTCTGAGAGACACGAAAAGTTTAATTCATTTTCATTAGAGGGTTTTCCTGCCAGGCCGACACACACACGTACACAGACAGTATTAAGGGGGTCAGGCTTGGGGGTGGGTTAGGGGGGGTGCGGGAATAGGGGGACAGACTTGGGGGGTGGGGGGTTTAAGGGGGTGCGGGAATGGGAGACAGGCTTTCTACCCCTCGCCCAAGCCGGTCCCCCTATTCACGCACCCCCAAGCCCCCCCCCAAGGCCCCCCCCCCCAAGCCTACTCCCGCACCCCCTTAAGGGATGAACCTCTTTTGGGGTAAACTGGAGGGACTATACTGATTCCTCCAAACGATGCTACGAAACAGAAACTCCTATATAAGTAACAATGAGTTCGTTTGTTTCCTGGCGTAGTTTGGATGAATCTGTATCACTCCAATTCAGTCAAAAGAAATGACTGGACTCCCTTTAAGGGGGTAATTCTTTTTTGGTATATTGGAGTGCCATGATTCCTCCAAAGTATGCCAGGAAACACGACCAGAAGAGAAAAATAAAAGTGTTCTGTTGCTCGGAATAGTTTGGAGGATTCAGTTGCTCCAGATTTACCAACACAGAACTTCCCCTTAAGGCACTCTAAGGCTCAGTCAGGTCTTGTCCAAACATTTGCAGGTATAATAAATAATTCTTGCTTCATAATAACACAAACATTTCGGAAGTCATTACATTTTCGGTATCCGGCCTATATATAAGTAACTTTAAAATGAGACTGGACTCATAATTCGTTAACTCTGTGAACATAAATGCGTGATTCTTATTCATCTCGTGTAAATCTAAAGCAGTAAAAGATAAGATAAGAGTGTAAAAATTATCGTGTAAAAATAAGAGCGATTCTTGCCTCACTAACAACAGATAAACAGTCAAGTCTTGCAGCCGTTCAGTGCTTGACTCAGCCATCCCTGACACAGTATGCTAGCTGGGTAAATAAAAAGAACACACACACACACGCGCGCAAACGCACAGACACACACACACACACACAAAACACACACACACATACACAAAACACACACACACACACACACACACACACACACACACACACACACACACACACACACACACACACACACACACACACACAATCCGTACAATCCGTAAGCAATGGTTCGGTGGTTATGAATGTGAATACTGTTGTTATCTCTGAGCAAAAACCGAAATGTACACAAACACTTTTTATCTGCCGACTGTATTTTGAACATGACCCCCAGTATACATATAGCAACCCCTCCCTGCAACACAGACCCCCTTCCCCCCTACCTGCAACACAGACCCCCTTACCCCCTACCTGCAACACACAATCCCCCTTACCCCCTACCTACAACACAGACCCCCTAACCCCCTCCCCCCCTCCTTCCTCTAACCCCATATCAGGTTACGGCAACACTTCCAGGGAAAAAAATCCATATAGATGATGAGCTTTGTAGTTGGTTTTCTGCTTCATCTGTAAATGCATTCGTGACAAAACCCGCTATATGACACTAGAGATTGCATGGGTGTCTATTAATGTTATTGTACTCCCGTGTTGAAAATGATTTAGCATACATATCGACGTTCGTTTATCGCATAACTTTTTTTTTTTTTTTTTTTGCACAATATTTATATAATCGGTGATCATGTAGCACAATTTATCAAAGATTATTGTTGGTACTATCATTAATTTTATACAGCGTACTTTGTTGAGTGTTAATAAAATACGGAGTCTGATATAATTGGATTTTACGCTGATATTTACGAGCGTTCCTACCTTACTCTGCTACAAACTCACCCACTCACTCACTCACTCACTCACTCACTCACTCACTCACTCACTCACTCATTCTCTCCCTGCTACTGTTTTTCACTTTCATTCACTCATGCTCTTCTACTTCTGTCTTCTGCATCCTCTCTCTATATCTCTCTGCTTCTGTTTTTAGCTCCGGCCTAAGCTGAGAGCTCTAGGTTTTATCGTAATTATTGTTCTTCTTGGGGCGACCACTTCTTATTCTTCTTGGGGCGACCACTTCTTAAAAGGGGTTCAACTCACTCACTCACTCACTCACTCACTCATTCACTCTTCCTCCCATCCATTTTCTTTTACCGACATTGAATCATTTATCCGAGGGGTTCACCCTCAATAAAAAGGGTTCATTTTCAAAATTTCAATATAACCATATGAATACGAAAATCCAGATAAAATATAATTAATATTTTTGAGACCTTTACATATGGATATTTTATTATTTCACTTGAATCATTAAGAGCCGGAGCTTTTGAAGGATTTTCCTTCATGTTCTTGTTCACTCTTGTTTCTGTTTCTCACTCACTCATTCCCTTTATGCTTCTGTTTCTCACTTTCACTCATCCTCTCCCTGCTTCTGTCTTTCACTCACCCACTCATTCTCATCCTATTTCTGTCTCTCATTCACCCACTCGTTCGTTCGTTCAGCCAGTCAATCAACCAATATAGCAAAAGCAAATGACATCTCTCTTTCCTCCCACACACACAGGGTCGTGCCTCGGTAGCAGCAGCAGCAGCGGCGGCGTCAGCAGTGGAAGCAGCAGCAGTTTGCCTCACGACTATGGTCTCTACTACGACCAGGACTACTACTACGACAGCGGGGAGGACGAGACTGCCATCCCCACTTTCATCGCTCGACCCCAAAGCTTCACGGTGGAGGTGGGACAGTCAGTCATCATACCGTGTGACGCCCAGGATCAAGGTTAGATAGATGGTCTTCTAGTCCACCCACCCACCCACCTCCTTCCCTCTGTGTGTCAAGTTAATCCAATCATTGTTGCCTAAATCGTTTCCTCTTCATTTTCTCCTAAATCCTTTCCCTCTTCATTCTCTCCTAAATCCTTTTCCTCTTCATTCTCCTCATCCCCACTTACTTTTGTTCCTCCTTCTCCTCCCTAGCATCCATTACCACCTCTTCTTTTCTATATTCATCCCCTTTCCCTTTATATCCACATCCTCTTCCTCTTTCCCTTCTCAACCTTCAACCATAACATCTAACATTCCACCTCCTCTTCTTCTTCCTCCTTCTCCTTCTTGTATATGCAAACACCATTTGAGAAGGAAATTTAATTAAAAACGTTTCACAGTGGCTTCCTCAATTCATGTGGCTGTGAAATGAAGAAGCAGTAATGGACCATCGTCAATAAAGGCTTCTCGTCATAGGATATTTTCATCATATCACTTATGAATTATTGTAAACATTTCACTGATAATCCAGACACATAAATAGTCTCAGCTAAAGGTAATCCTGAATTATTCGAAATCAGTAGTGGCATATATTGATTTTTACTCTTATTGTGCACATGCTCCTCATGTGAAAATTTAATTCTTTATTTTTTTTTCAAGGGAGTCACAAGCTCATAATCAAGAAGATGTCCCATCATCGAATCGGCGTTGGAGGCGGAGGAGGCGGCCACATAGGCATGCATGACACCCCATGGAGTGGCGGAGGCGGTGTTGCAGGTGGGGGCATGAGGCAAGGTATAGCGTTGGCGGCCGCTGCAGGAGAGAAGCTGCTGGCAGTGGGCAGCGAAAAAGTGACGAGAGACCGCCGCATCAGCATGCAGGGATCGCGACTCCACATCTCCCACGCCAGACCTCGAGACGCTGGCACCTATAAGTGTCTGTTCGAGCTACTGCCTCCCGTCGTGCTCGTACACAAACTGGACGTGCAATTCGCCCCAACCATCCGTGCCTTAGCCCTCCCCGAGCAGCACGTGACTCAGGGCAGCACGGTGAAGCTTGAGTGTCGTGCTCATGGCAACCCAGAGCCCACCATCAGATGGAGGCGGCAGGGAGGACCTCTACCCTCGGGATACTCCGGCGAGACGGTAAGGACAGGTTTTATCTCTTTGACTTCTTTGAAGTGGTTGTATCTTATCAATAATCTGATCTCTCCAGGACAAAGTGTGAGAACAGACACTCCAATATCGGAAAAGGAAGAAGAAATATTATTTGTGTCGTTGAAGATGAAGGGATAGATCTGTATGGAAAATATTAGCGATTTTAAAAATAAAGAAACTGTATTATAGAGGCGTGGAAAATGACATGTATACCTTTGCGTGCGTGCGTGAGTGTCAGTCTATTTTGGCACCCAGTCTGGTCTTTGATGGGGACAAACACTCATAATACACACAAACAAAGCCATTGTAGCAGATCAATACACACCCCGTCTCTCCCTATACACACGTACACAGGCACATAACACACACCCACACATTCAGTCAGATATAGACTAATATTGAAGTACAATTTCCTGTTGTTTTACATTTCTAGCAAATAGAGTTATTAGGCTAATAATAGTAAAATATTCATATTATAATTTCTCTACAATCTAGTGCACCTGCTTAATATACAAACATAACAGGTTCCCAAACCATGGTGGGTTCACAGCAATATGTTGGTGCGTGTGTTGATCTTGATAACTTGGGTGATCCTCCGGGCAGAAAGAACCCGGCCCTCGTCTCCAGATCGCCGGAGTTGGGAGGTTTTCAAGTGTACCGTATGCACTGTGAATCTAGGCCTTCTTATGATCATGTCATCTGCAATATAACCAACGTAACTAAATTTTCATAAGGACGTTAGGAATGCTGTATACGAAACCGAGTTAATTAATATCAAAGGAGGTAAAGGCAGGTGTGGGCATTGTCATGAGTAATGGTGGAGGATGAGAAATTAGTGGTATAATGTGGAAACACCGGAGGGGGAGGTAAGTAAGTGAGCGTATACGAGAAACTCACGAGGCGTGCGTTGTGGTGCAGGCGTGAGTGACTTCTGGCTGCCGCGATAGTTGTTGCAGGAACTGAATAAGTAAGTTTCCAGGGAGTAGCTTATCAAGTGCATGGTCTCGGTGCACTGAGTTATAATTATGTGATGCGGAGACCTGAGGCATATCTCACATAGAACACACACACACACACACACTGTATACTCAGAAGCAATAGTGTGTGTGTCGTGTATGTGAATGTTTGTTCATGCGTGTGTTTGTGTGTAGGCCTATCTGCAACATTTCTGAACTCAGTAGGGACATAAAGGCTTTCGCTGCCTAGAATGGAAATGAATTTAAAAAAAGGTTATATGGCGATTAATGTTCCCTGGCGACACTGAATAAAAATACTATTAATGACAATGCTACCTCTCCCCACTACCTATCTCTTCTCCCAAAAGTATAATTACCAGGGATTTAAGTGGACGTGGATTAAGTCTATGTTGCTTGTGCATTATTAATTTAGGCTAATGCCTCTGGAATTAGGAACAATAGTGAATTGATAAAAGGTCCCCATGGTGTGATTATTTATTTTAATGGATGCAGATACAGTATATTTATGCGAAATCCTATTAGGGAAGAGATTAGTTTACAGTACAAGAGGCTAGTCATACGAGTCATTCCCCTGAAAAGATCCAACCCACACTAAACATGAAAAAATACACGCTGATAAACTAATTGGACCCCAGATACAAAGAGAGTTAAGTAATGCGTGGGAATGCGGCAATCATTGTATAGTCACCTCATCAGTATTATTTTGTTTTGTCTGTTATCAATATGTGTCTTTGTTCGGGAATAAAAAATCTTTGTGCCCTTGAATGATATACCTCTTCCATACATCTTTTTATTTTGTTCCATCTCGTCCCGTTTCCTCTTTAACATATATTATAACCTAACCTAACCCTGCATATACGCACATACAAACAAACTGACATACAACTCTACCATATAATTATATAGTGTAAGACTGACCACTACAGAAGGAGAAAACAAGAAGATACAATGAATAAAGTGAGTTATTTTTATATAGATCTAACTCACGTCTACCCATCTATCCTGCCTCCCAAGGGTTCGGTGCTGGAGCTGCGTAGTGTGGGTCGGGATGCGGATGGAACTTACTTGTGCACTGCTGAGAACGGAGTGGGTGAACCAGCCTCGGCAGCCATGACCATCACTGTCGAGTATCCACCAGAGATACTCACTCACCAGGTCAGTAATGTGTAGGGGAGTATCTTCACAACTGCTGACGTTTACACAGCTCCTGACTTCTTACACAATTGCTGACGTATTTTCACAATTGCTGATTTCTTACACAATTGCTGACGTCTTACACAATTCCTGACATCGTACACAACTGCTGACTTCTTTTCACAACTGATGACGTCTTACATAATTGCTGACGTATTTCACAACTGCGGACGTCTTACACAACTGCTGATGTCTTACACAACTGTGGACGTCTTACACAACTGCCTTACTTATAACACAACAGCCTGAAGACTTACACAACTTGATGTCTAACACAACTGATGACGTCTTTCACATTTTTCTCTGACTATAATCAAAAGGTAAACATCTTGTCTAAAGGAAACACCATTGACTTGGAAATGTTGAATACCAAGAAATTAACCCAATAACAACAACTCACGTCCCACATAATAATATATTTAGACTGACTTATGTGCCTCTAATCCCTCTTCCCGTCCCCAACACAGTAAGATGTGGGAGTTGTTGATGTGTGTGTGGGTTAAGTCTTCTTTCTTACTGAAAATGACTTATCTGTGTGTCATAATATTTCCCCCAGATGTAATGAAATTTCATCTATTCTATATTTGACTAAGCTGACTTTACAATCAAACATGACCTGAACTGACATGAACTGACATCCTAAGCTACCCTGACCCTAACTAACGTAATCTAAGCTGACCAAATCTGACTTGAACCAAACTAAGCTAACTTGACACTTTAACCTAACTTAATCTAACCTATTCAAACCAAAAACCTAACCTAACCTAACCTATCCTATCCAATCTAAACAAACCAAACCAAATCAAACAAGCCAAAACCAGACCAAACCTAACCTAACCTATCCAAACCAAAAACCTAACCTAACCTAACCTAACCTAACCTAACCTAACCTAACCTAACCTAACCTTACTCTGCCAACAGACAGTGGTACGGACGGGTGAGGGTGATCAGGTGGAGTTGGTGTGTGTGGTGGGTGGACGTCCCGCTCCTGAGGTGGTGTGGACACGTGATGGACACCCACTTCCAGAGTCTATGATGGACACCAACCTCCACCTCCCCACCACCAGTCACGTCCACACTGGGTACGTACTCGACTCACACACCATTATTATTATTATCTTCAGTTCTACACAGAGGAACCAATATATTCACAGGGTACGGTAACCATTTTATTCAAAGTGTATAGCCATTTTATTCACAGTGTAACCATGTTATTCACAGAGTATAGACATTTTATTCACAGTGTAATCATTTTATTCACAGAGTATAGACATTTTATTCACAGTGTAATCATTTTATTCACAGAGTATAGACATTTTATTCACAGAGTATAGCCATTTTATTCACTGTGTAACCAGTTTATTCACAGGGTAACCATTATCATCAGAGAGTAACCATTATCATCAGAGAGTAACCATTATCATCACAGGGTAACCATTATCATCACTGGGTAACCATTATCATCATAGAATAACCATTATCATCATGGTGGTTGATTTTGCGTGGTCAAACTTATATAAGGACCACAGAGGAGTGTACAACATATTTATGTGTAAATGTCCATAAAAGATGTATTTATGATATGTGTTAATATCTGCAAAGAGTAGTACTGCAGATTGTGTACTTTGACATGTGGTTTTACGTCGAAGTTGGAAAGTAAAGAGTATTATGTAACCGAGGATGATAGTAACACAATCCTTAGTATTTTGACATGTGGTTTTAAGTCGAATTCTGGAAAGTAAAGATACAGTATAATGCAACTGAGGATGATAGTAACATAATTCTTAGTATGATAGTAATTAGATTAGGTAACAAACATCACTGGGATTAATAGCCTCAGTCTCAGTGGCCAGAGAGAGAGAGAGAGAGAGAGAGAGAGAGAGAGAGAGAGAGAGAGAGAGAGAGAGAGAGAGAGAGAGAGAGAGAGAGAGTCAGAGAGAGAGAGAGAGTGGGGAGGGGGGGTGGGGAGTGGACGGTGTTTTTTAGTATTTCCCACGACACAGTAAATTATTTTTTCCATTAGGACGTTTGGAATGTTTAATTATGGTGATTTTTAATTTCCACAACTCGGATGCCATGGTAAATATATTGTGAGTGGAGGCTCTGCGAATGGGGAAGGGTGGCAGGGAAATTGGGTTTAGTTTTGCCCTACTTTGCCCGAGTGACTCGTATGTATGTATGTACTGTACGTCAATAGCCTAAAATATCAGTTGTACACGATTGAGGCCTAATTAGGAAACTATCAATGCTTTAGACAGCCCAAACCCTGATGTATTAAGACTGAGTTTGAGTAAATAAAAAAAAAATGTGCCTTCACGAAACTGAAACACTGATGAAGTAAATGTATGGAGTATTTATTACACACGTATGAACTCCTGTGCACGAGAGAATTAGAATCGATGTGTACGGTACCTGCCGCCTGAACGAGATTTACGGTCCCCTCGGGTGTGATATTCTTTGTGAAGCTTGATGTACTGACTGACGCTAACCAGAGGAAAATAATTAAACAGGCGTCACCTTTCTGAAGTACTTAATTGAAATATATATATATATATATATATATATATATATATATATATATATATATATATATATATATATATATATATATATATATATATATATATATATATATATATATATATATATATATAAATTATATCTGGTATATAAATTTTTTAAAAGAGAACTGTGATGATAATGATTCCTCCATCCATGCTACAAAAATGGACGTATACTGTATATGCCTTAAGGTGGTAAAATTCTTTGTTGGTACATTGGAGTGCCTTGATTCCTCCAAAGTATGCCAGGATACAGGACCAGAAGAGCAAAAATAATAGTGTTCTATGTGGCTTGGAATAGTTCGGAGGATTCAGTTGCTCCAGATTTACCAACACAAAATATCCCCCTTAATTAAGTGGGAGATACAACGTTCGTGGTAATTCTGAAGCAACTGATTCCTCCAGTCTATTATTGTTAAACTGGTTCTGTTTCCTGGCATACTTTGGAGAAATCAAGTCTCTCTAATGTACACGAAATAAGGCATTGTCCCTTTAAGTCTGAACCCTCTGGCGGATCAGAGTTATCATTACTGTTAGTCATGTCTTAATTCTTACGTGTGAAGTCTTCTTTATTAATTAACTAACCTCTTACCTTTCCGGGTGTATTGAGGAACGAGTGCAAAGTTGCCTTGCGTTGGTCTTTGAGGGAATAATATACTTTTGGTACATTTGAGCACCTTGATTCCTCCAGAGTATGCCAGGAAACAAGATCAGATTAGTGCAACTTAATACTGGAGTCCTGTTGTTTGGAAGAGCTTGGAAGAATCAGTTGCTCCAGAATAACCAGCACTGTTCTACATTCATAATTAAACTCTGGAGTCAATATTAGTCAAGTAATCGGTGATGTCATTACGCCCAGACGCCTAAGATGAAGTCTCGCCAAATTTTAGCAGCACAGAAAGACCTGGCAGTTATAATGAAACGACGCACATGTGAGTCATCTGCCCTCCTTTCTTCCTATTTCCTTCTTGCTTACTGTCACATCTCTCTATCACCTTATTTCTGACGCTATATGACCTCGCTGTTGTGGCACCTAATATCAATCAATGAGTCATCTGTCCACGAAAATACAGAAAGATGTATAGTGGCCCCCCTCCCCCTTCGCCTTCTCTCCGACCTACATAGGCCCTACTGATACAACACTGAGTATAATATATTCCCCAGTATGTATACTCATGGGAAACTGAGTAAATTTTAGCAGTAATGAGTTTATTCCTGCATCACGCTGCTTTTTCATCTTTACATTACATTATACACCACTGGGAATATTCATAAACCATTGAGTATATATATATATATATATATATATTCCTACCCGCTACCATTTTGAATATATTCCTCCGTCACCGGGTATAATATTCCTCCACCACTGAGCAGACAGTTAATATAATAATTTCTTACCAGTTTATGTGTCTCCGCCCACCGTGGCCACAATATCCCATACGCTAATGCATTATACAACCCTAATAATAACAGTAAGCTCTGCAATTCATTTTAACACTAATTCCTGCTAAATGCATAGAGGTAATCATGTACAATAGGAGGTGTCATTATATGGTACAATTATGAATTCATTTAATGTATTAATTATGCTCATGCCACCACAACATATGTAGACTTTTTGCATATCATTATTCTTTGTGGACTGTGTTTCGGTGTAACTTTAACTTGCAGTTTGATATACTCATAAATATATAACGCACCTTTATAAATCCAGCCAGGAGAGAGAGAGAGAAAGAGAGAGAGAGAGAGAGAGAGAGAGAGAGAGAGAGAGAGAGCAATATGTTGTATTGTAAAATGGTGTAATGTATTGTATTGTGTTGTACTGTACTGTGTTGTGTTGTGGTGTATTGTGGTGAGGTAAACTGTTCCTTGTGTTGTGTTGCTGTGTGTTGTGTTGTGTTCAGTTGAGGCGTGAGTGGCGTCCTACATCTGTGTGTTTGTGTGCGTGTGTTGGGGAGAGCTGTTGTCGTGACGAAAAGTGTTGGTGTGTGAGGGTGTGTGTGTGTGTTATGTGAGAGAGTGTGTGTGTGTATTATGTGAGAGAGTGTGTGTGTGTATGTGTGTGCGCGCGCGCATTGGTGTGTCCTGGGTATTTATGTGTGTATACAAATGAGTGTAAATGTGACAACCAAAATAATACTCGCTCTCAGTCCTTGCTTCCACTCGGCTCGAATATTTTCATCCCAGAAGTCAACAGAGGTGTTCATGGATTACTAACTATATTACAGTATACTGCATAGGCTAATTATGTTGTATTAATTTTATTGCCTTTTCATCTTCCTATCTTTATCAAACTTACTGTCTTTAAAACAATATATTATACTTGTGCTGGCGTGGACACACATCTACTTACACACAGGACGTGGTGAGGGCGATGGCTCACAGAAATTATTCACTCTTTTGAAATGCCATTGGGAACTCGAAATTACTCCAGGAATTATTTCTGTCTAGCCTAGATCAAAGTTGTTTTCTGTTCCTTACCTTGGTGTACAGTTTCCTCCACTCCCGCTTTCACCAGTTCAGCTTTGCCATCGTATACACGCGGCATCGTGTGAGCTACCAGTTCCGACTCTCGCATCCGAAACATCTGCCAGTAAGAGTATATATATATATATATATATATATAAATCTTGCTTGCTTGCAGTAATTGGATAATTTGGCAAAATTATGGTTTGTACGTAGTGTTCTTGTTTGCATTATGTAAATCACAAATATTTCTTTGGATGTTTACATCACTTCCTACTCATGCGCTCTTCGAATCGATTCAGTTTGAAATTTCGTGCAAGATATTTATAAAACCCTTTTGTTCAATTGAAAGCTGATAGCTCGACAGCAGAACACACACGGTTAATAAATTGCCTTATCATATGAATACGCCAACGAAGTCAACATTGACTCAGCGTTCACAAAAGAGCCAATCCGTTAGTAACTCCCAGGAGCTCCCAGAGGCTGGCATAAGATGTGTTTCTTTCAGTCTAGTGTGTACCGTAGATATGGGACATGACACGATAAACCATGTATGTACAAACTCTTACGGTTAATAAGGTGTGGCCTTATGTCACTGAAGCCCATTCCCACAGATGTGATTCAATGAAGTGAGTCATACCAGCGATTTCAAGCACAGATTATCACAAATGTCTTGAGATTCAGACCTTTGCCAATGGTTCACTGAGGCTGACGAATACCGATGAATACTATGTTGGTGTTTTCATGATTTACAAATGTGATAGACAAGAGGACTGAAACAACTATATACAATGTACTGTATGATATTATGGCATGACGCAAATGTGAACCAGATATTATAAACAAGGGAACCATCACAACTTTTCCTTGCCACTCTTTATTTCCTCGAACTTGGAATACAAAAGACTTTACCATACGAAAAAATTGTCAACTGTAAGTTAGGGAAGAGGGAAGTGAAGAAAAGTGTAAACCCACTCTTATTAGGTTACTTAAATCAGAGTATAGGTGAGAATGGAGATGTGTAGAAAAGCGTAGATCTACTTGTATTAGGTTACTTAAATCAGGGTATAGGTGAGAATGGAGATGTGAAGAAAAGTGTATATCCACTCGTATATGTTTACTCGAGTCAGTGGGAACCATTTCGATGATGACTGAAACCTGATGGACAAGTCTGAGTGTTTTAATGAGCCGTCCCTGGCGATGGTGACCCTAATTAGCGATACATCATAGCGATTTATTATTATTATTTTTTTTTTTCATGTCGTCAGAAGTCATGCATAAATAGGGTTGGTTCATTTATAATATTTTGAGATAATCTTCATGACATTAAAGCGTTTATAGTGGTGCTATGCCTTTTATAATTGGCGGAATGTTTATTATAATGGTGTCGATACGGTTATAATGACACCGGATTGTTTATAAAGGCGTGAAGGAAAGCATTTTATCTATAACGTTTGAAATCCTGATGTCAAACGCTTATAATGATTTTCAAAACGTTTATAATGACGCCTGAACGTTTATTATAATCTCATACACTCCTTGTTTTTTTTATTAATTTATTAATGGACTTGACTTGATTTTTATTGATTTACCTTATTTTATTTTTATTTATTTGTGTTGATTTGTTTATTTTATTATCGATTATTTGTTTGTTTTATTTTCTTTTGTTTATTTTATTTTTATTTTTTATTTTTATTTTTATTTTCATCTATTAATTTGTTTGTTTATGTTATTTTCATTTATTTCTATAATTGTTGATTTTATTATCGTATGTATATTTGTTGATTTTATTATTACCATTTATTGATTTACTTACATATTTATTTATATTTTATTTTCATTTATTTCTATATTTGTTTATTTTAGTATCGTATGTTTATTTGCTTATTTTATTATTACCATTTATTTATTTACTTATTTATTTATTTATACTTTATACAGTAGGTTGCGAGTCATTGTTTCTGGGGGGGGGAGTGAGGGGGAGTAGGGATTTGGTTTGCTTTCCTCGTTATAGGTGGGCTTTTGTTCCCAATGTAACATCCCTTCACATTCAATACACACTGAGAATGCCTCCCTCCCTCCACAACATATACACCATAACTCATATCCATGCAGGCCCCATTTGTACACACACATGCTGCTTCACTACACACACTTACATACTTGCATACAACCTAGCTGTCCATCACACACACACACACATATACACAAAACCTGTCCAACACACACACACACACACACACACACACACACACACACACACACACACACACACACACACACACACACACACACACACACACACACACAAGTCACCCTACAGCCAGCCAGCCAACCAACCAGTGATGAACACAAACATGAGTATTTATTTCGTCCACCTCGTGTATAAATTTCCTGCAGTCCGGGAAACAAGTAATGAATATGACATGGACAGAGGACATAATATATATCTGGTGTTGGTGGTGGTGGTGGTAATGTTGATCATAATGTTGCCTCTGTATTGACCATTGTTCTCGGTTGTTGCGGGTGGCTGAAGTCGTTTGTGTACACACATACACACACACACACACACACATGTTTATTCATACTCATTCGTATGCACAGTCACTCACACACATAAGCGTAAGCATTTATACACACTCACCTGCACACAGTCCCATATACACACTAACATCCTGAAGCACACACACACACGCACACACTCATACATAGTTACACACACGTACATTCATTCCTACTCTCAGGCACATTCTCATTTGAAATTGCACGCAAAAACGTGCAGTATGCAGTATGCACATAACTGTTGTTTCTCATTTGGAATGAACATTTAAAAATGCAAAAGGAACGCATGTTCGAGGATCGAGGAGAGAACATGTTTTCAAGGAACTATTACGAACTGTACGGTCATTTTCAGATATTGTCTTTTATCCCCACCACCAACACTATAATTCTTTATAACTATCGACCTTAACAACTGGTCTTCATCCACCCATATACAAAACTGACTCTTTTCTCTGGTAACATGTGAGAGTTGGTGTGGATGTATTGAATCACTGACAGTGAATGTGTACAATTTGTGGAGGTTTGATGATGGAAGGTCGTAAAGGCGATTGTGGATGCAAGTGGGAGTATTTCTGTACACATATTTGTAGTTGGTGTGACGTAGTTTTATCTCAGATATATTGAAAAAGTTTTAAGATATTTCTGTGGACCAAGAATATATGATCCTATTTTCAAAAGTGAGTTCAGGTATCAGGTCTCTGACTAATCTTAAAACTAATAATATATCTACTAATCAGAAGTATTTCTTGGGCCAACAGGAGCAACGAGGGGAGTGAGATCCACGTACCAGGTGGGGGCAACAGTGTGTACGTGCAGCACGGGGGCACGACACAACAACAACAACAACAACAACACGTGACCATGACCCACCTGGCACATCGTCACACCCTCACCATACACAACGTCTCTGAGAAGGACTTTGGGGCGTACGTGTGTATTGCTGAGAACGCCCACGGTCAGAAGGATGCCGTGATACAAATGACAGGTGGGTGAGTGGGTGGGTGGGTGTTGATCAGAGTTTCGTGTTGGAGGAAGAGGAGAGGAGAGGAGGGAAGAGAAGATATAATTATCGAGAAAGAAGGAAAGAATGAAGGAAGGCATTGATTCGTGGTGGGTGAATGAATGCATGAGTGGGAGAATGAAAGAGCAATTAGTGAAATAATTTTACTGGTTTTACTCGTATTTTCCAGTAATACCAAAGTCTGTGTGTGTGGACAATTAAAGTAATATCGGCTATAAACATGCTTCAATAAATGCTGTTCTGTAATTTCTTTTAGCTAAACAAAGGCTTACATGGTAAACAAAATACAGAATGGAAAAAGTAATAGGCTGCAACAAAAATAAAATGGAAAAAGTAATAGGCTGCAACAAACCTAAAATATGACCTGAGATATAAACAGTTATTCAAATGAAACTTCAGCCTTAATGACCATCGTAAGCCAAAAATGTCTTTTGTACTTGAGAATAATGTGCAATTACAAAAAGGTATGGCAGTAACGGGCACACATGGCATTCTGAATAATTACAAGACTTGAAGGACCCTGTGATCGTGCATGAAAATTGGAGGCTTCTGTTTCCTTCTGACTATGCCACGAAACAAGCTCCTTCTATATAGGTAGTGTTTCGTGGCAATAATTGAAGGACTCATTTACCTCCAATTTTCTGACTACAATACAGGGTCCCTTAAGCATTCCTATGAGTAGCAATTTTACTTTTGCCGAAAATACAGTTAAAGTATGGAGTAATATATTTTCAGATACAGTAACTAAGTTTATGTTTAATGCAGAAACTTTTTTTTTTTTTTTTTTTTCTGGAACCTCCCATGAATCACAAAGCATTTTTCCTCTTCAGTCTCGGAGTTATGATTCATCTCTCCTACTTCCCCTGTAATGATGTGAGCAATTAATTAAAGATGTTGGCGCCCCTTCGGACCCTAGTCAATCTGTCCCTCTCTTCCACTGTCCCTCTCGCCTCACCTCCCTTTCTTACCTTCGTGTTTGCTATCCCGTGTCTCTGTTGTGATAGAGGAGTTTCAGGGTTAGCACTGTCTTCTATCTGCCCACATCCATTCATCCATTCACTCCTTCAGGCTCACTAACTTGTCTTCAAATCAAATAACTTGTCTTCAAATAACTTGTCTTCAAATCAAATAACTACATTCATCTTGTATATTTCTATTCATGTATTTCACGGTCCTAGTTATCACAATATTCCTTTCAATTCTCACTCACCATAATCCTCTTCCAATTTTACTGTCCCTTATGATATATCCTACTTCCCTTTTCATTATTGTACTACCATCATCTTCATCCTTGCCCATCCCTCTCTCAACTTCCCTAACCATTCCATATCTATAAACGATAAACGTTACTCGCATTTTCCAACCTTTTTTCTTTCCCTCATCCCATGTTCTTTTTCCCTCCCTCACTGAAAAACTCACTAAAACCATTCCTATTTCCTTTTCTCCCTCCCTACTCACTCACTCACTCCCCCCCCCCCCACTCCATCCCTATTCCCTTTTCTCCCTCTACTCACTCACTCATTCCTCCCCTGTCCCATCCCTATATATGTATTTCATTTTCTTCCTCCCTACTCACTCACTCACTACCCCAATCCATCCCTATTACATTTACTCACTCACTCACTCCCCCAATCCATCCGTATTACATTTCCTCCCTCGCTACACACTCACTCACTCACTCTCCTGCCCCACCCATCCACCCCCAGGCCTACCGGAGCCGCCCACCGTGACGAGCAGCCCACAGGGAGGAGAGGGTCGTTCTTACACCCTCACCTGGACCACACGCAGCTACTACCCAGTCACAGAATTCCTCATCAAACATCGCAGGAATCACATCGGCGGCTGGCATGTGAGTTTCGGGCTGGAGGTGAAAGGGAGAGGGGGAAGGGAAGGGAAGAAGGTTGAGTAGGTGGTTGATTATTATTTATATTATTGATTATTATTATTCACGGGTGGGGGCTGCATGGGGCGAGTAGCAAACCTTCACGTGGTGCCCCTGTTAATCTTCGGAGACCAATTGCTACACTACGCACGACCTGTACCCTAAGGGTGGTAAAAGGATCAACCCTCGGCCCTTAGCTATGCCACCGAACATCTTCAAAGTCCTCAGCCTAAATGCTGAAGGAATGTCATCTGCAAAAGCTGAAATACTATCCAGCTCTAAAGCTGATGTCATCTGCCTCCAAGAAACCCATAAGGACAATGTGCCACCTAAAATACCAGGAATGCACCTTATAATACACCATCCAAGTCCTGTATATGGAAGTGCAATCTATGCAAAGGACAAGTCAGTGATCCTGAATAGTTCTGACTTTTCTGAAGGAGGTATAGAGATCATTCAGGTGGATACCACACATTTCAAAATAACATCTGTGTACAAACCACCTGCAATCCCCTTCCAGTGGCCACAAACACTCCAAATCTCTGATAAATCCCACCTAATAATTGGAGACTTCAATAGCCACAGTACCACCTGGGGATATAACCAAACCAACAATGACGGAGAAGCGGTCGAGGAGTGGGCCGCATCAAATGACCTGACAATTATGTATGATGCAAAAGACCATGCAACTTTCCAGAGCTCGCGCTGGAGAAGAGGATATAACCCTGACTTAGCTTTCATCACCTCTAGATATTATACAAGTTTCGGAAAGTCAATTGGCAACCCAATACCAAGAACACAACACAACCCTGTTATCATCACTACTAAGCCTGTTATTAGACCACAACCATCCAACCTCAAACCTAGGTTCAATTTCCGCAAGGCAAACTGGGATGGTTTTACCAATGACTTGGATGAATCAATCCCTCTTATCCCACCACTACCCGAACAATATGAAACCTTCCAAGCCCTAATCCAGAAGACTGCAAGAGCAAATATCCCCAGAGGCTGCAGGAAAAACTACATCCCAGGCTTAGACCAGCTCACTAAAGAACAGTATAAGGAGTATGTCCAAGCATTCAATGAAGACCCGTTTGCTGAAAGTACCCTAGAGCTTGGAGAAACCCTGCTAGCCTCTATAAGTAAAGACCAAAATGAGCGCTGGAAAGAAATAATCACAAACATTGATATGACCCACAACAGTAAAAAAGCCTGGTCTACGATCAAAAAACTGAACTCGGAAAAAGAGGCTCCTCCCAGAGTAGCAGCCGTTACCCCTAACCAAGTAGCGCACCAACTGCTGCTAAATGGAAAGCCACAACATAAAATAAGGGGGCAGGTGAAGAAAACCAAGGAAGAAATGAGCAGAGTCATACAAAACAGCACCCAAGAAGCCCAACCCTTTACAACTGCAGACCTGAATGCAGCCATAACTCGCCTAAAACTAGGCAAAGCATCAGGCGAGGATGGGATCACAAATGAGATGGTGCTGCACTTTGGAGAAAAGGCCAAATTGTGGTTACTGTCCCTCTATAACAACTGTGCTTCATCCCTCAAAACCCCTAAAATCTGGAGGAGAGCCAGAGTTGTGGCTCTACTCAAACCAGGGAAAGAACCAACATCACCAAAAAGTTATAGACCCATTTCCCTGCTCTGCGTCTTATATAAACTGTATGAACGCTTGATCCTTATGCGCATGCAAGATACAGTTGAAGAACACCTTTCACCGGACCAAGCCGGCTTTAGACCTGGCCGCTCTTGCTGCAGCCAAGTGCTCAACCTCACCCAGTATATTGAGGATGGGTATGAGTGCAAGCAAATTACTGGAACTGTGTTTGTCGACCTTACTGCCGCATATGACACAGTGAACCATAGATCACTACTCCTAAAGGTGGCTCAGCTTGTGAGGAATGCCACCCTTGTCCACATGATTGAGTCATTACTTGTCAACAGACGCTTCTATGTAGAAATGGAAGGGAGGAAAAGCAAGTGGCATACCCAGAAGAACGGTCTCCCACAGGGCTCTGTATTGGCTCCGATCCTTTTTAACATCTACACCAATGATCAGCCACAATACCATAACATCCGCAGGTATATCTATGCAGATGACCTGTGCCTTGCCACTCAAGCAACCTCCTTTTCTGAGATAGAGAGAAGGCTATCATCTGCATTGAACACTCTATCTGCCTATTATAAGAAATGGCACCTAAATGCAAACCCAAGTAAAACCCAGGTGTGTGCATTTCACCTTAACAACCACCTAGCAAAAAGGGAACTAAGGGTAAAATGGGGCCACAAAGAACTGGAACACCACCCATACCCAGTCTATCTAGGCGTCACGCTCGACAGAACCCTCTCCTTCAAGGAGCACATCACCAAACTGAGAGCCAAGCTTTCCACCCGCAACAACCTCCTCAGCAAACTTGCCAATTCTAGCTGGGGAGCGGACCCAAAGACTCTCAGAAACACAGCCTTGGCGCTATGCTATTCTACAGCTGAGTACTGTGCGCCTGTGTGGGCTAGATCATGCCATGCCCATAAAATAAATCCAGAGCTGAACAGAGCATGCCGTACCATAACAGGCTTGCTAAAATCCACACCACTACCAGCTCTGTATAGACTGTCAGGGATCCCTCCACCTAACATCCGGCGAGATGTTACAACAAAGCTGGAGCGTCACAAACAAATGCTAGACCCCCGCCACTCACTTCACGGCCATCAAGAAATGAGGCGAAGGCTTAAATCTCGCAAATGTTTCCTAACAGTTGAGCCAGTCGAATTAAGCCAGGCTGACAACTACATGCTGGAATGTTGGTGCAATTCAGAGCAACAACAATTGAACGAAGCTCTGCCAGATCCAGCCAAATCCCTACCATCTGGAATGGACCTGAGCAGAAAGTGCTGGGTAGCACTAAACAGGGCAAGATCAAAGACAGGGAAAACCAAAGACAACCTCCACAAATGGGGAATAACCACCAACCCTGACTGTATGTGTGGAGTAGTACAAACAATGGAACATCTATTAAGAGACTGTCCAATGGGACCCCACTGCTCCGACCAAGACCTTAAGGATGCAAATGAAAATGCCATCAAATGGATACAGTTCTATTGCGATAAGATATGATGATGATGACCTGGACCACACGCAGCTACTACCCAGTCACAGAATTCCTCATCAAACATCGCAGGAATCACATCGGCGGCTGGCATGTGAGTTTCGGGCTGGAGGTGAAAGGGAGAGGGGGAAGGGAAGGGAAGAAGGTTGAGTAGGTGGTTGATTATTATTTATATTATTGATTATTATTATTCACGGGTGGGGGCTGCATGGGGGGCTGGGAAGGTGGCTGATTATTTATTGTAAGTCAGAGATTGGGAAGGTGGTTGTTTATTTATTGTGAGTCCAGCTAGGGCGAAAGGGGTGGGGCTTTGAAAGTGGTTGTTTATTTATTGTGAGTCACGGGCTGTGGGAGAAGGGAGGGGGATGGTTGGGAATTGAACAGGTACCACGTAGGTATGCATTGTGAGTCACGGAGTTGGATATGATCACTGTGAGTCACGGTATTATAAAAGGGGTTGATATGTGAGCTGGATGGTGCATGGAGCATATATTGATGTAGTTATAGAGATGATGTTTGTGGGCGGCAGTACTGGTGTGTGAATAGACTGTGTGTGTGTAAGGGTAAGGGGTTCATGTGAGGGATTATATTAAGTGAATGAGGGATCTAGATGGAGCTGGCTGATATGTGAGAAAAATATATGTGAATTGGTGTTGGTGCAAAGAGTTGAGCAGTATATTAATTTTGTGAAGTTGGAATGTGCATAGGAAAGTTGCTGCTACGTGATCCTGAAACTGCGTCATTAGATCAATTAAAGTCTGGGAAGAAAATGCTCACAATTCTTTCGGGAAGTGAAGATGAGATTGGTTATGTGACAAGATAGTGAGTGAGTGAGTCCCTGGGGTCAAATTATCAGTAGGCTATATCGTTATTGGTAATACTGTATATTGGTAAGTATCAATATATTCACCGCTACCCCATCAAAGGAAAATGCAAACCGCAGTTAATTTATTCATGCCTTCAAATCATTATCAACAGTGGAAGACGAGTGAGTCCCCTCGTTATGTATGCAGATCAATCATTGCTTCAGAGAGAGAGAGAGAGAGAGAGAGAGAGAGAGAGAGAGAGAGAGAGAGAGAGAGAGAGAGAGAGAGAGAGAGAGAGAGAGAGAGAGAGAGAGAGAGATGCAAGTGCTAAACTTGCACATGAATTCATGAAAGTTTGCCAGATGGGTGTGCCTGTGGTGAATACGATAAAATCTTGGTGATGGTTACTATTCATTTTTTTTTTCATGTCTCGACTCTGATCGGAGGCAGCGAGCTCGTTACGGAGGCATTTAAAGGAAATCATTCAATGAAAAAAATTACCTGCGTTTACTCCCTCCGTCGTCATGGGTGGACTAGAAATTATAAACTGCAACTATTCAACATAATTATGAGAGTAACATGGTTCCCATTTACTGAGATGAAACAACCGAACACGAACACCGTACAACCGTTAATATAACCGTTAATACAACTGTTCATACAACCAAAAACACACATACAAAAATACAAATGAATCTATCAACATATAAGTTGTAAATTATCGAGAAAGCAAGATTGTAAAGTCCTCCCTCAAGTCCCTTACATTGGGCTTGTAGTGTTAATTAAGTAGATTAAATGTCCGTCTACTACACGAAAATTATTAGAATAAACAATTTTCGAACATTTTACTTAACTCAAACTCGTCACTCCAGATTAGGTGTTGTGAACGACTACCCCTGACTGACTGAGGAAACTAAACTCGATAGATTATAATTGCACTTGGGAGAAACAGTCATGAAACCCAAACAAACTAAATCTTTAAGGATAGAACTTCTTTTTGGCATGTTGAAGGGCTACTGAAAACTCCAACCAATATCACGAAACAAATCCCTTATTAGTAGCACTGCTGTGATTTGTGTTCTAGGTTAGTGTGAAGGAAACAGTCGCCCTCCAATGTACCAAAAATTGGTTCTCCCCTTAATTAAGGACCCTGTGATGTAGTCAGAAAATTGGAGGTAAACGAGTCCTTCAAATATTACCACGAAACACCACCTATACGGAAGGAGCTCGTTTTGTGGCATAGTCAGGAGGAAACAGAAGCCTCCAATTTTCTTACACGATCACAGGGTCCTTAAAGTATGCTGGCTTTAAAATATGATAACCATATAATGTGGTGTCAATCAGGTGTGAAAGTCAACAACTATGTGAAGGAAGGAAGGCTCAGATAACCACCTTGTTCTCGGCTATAATAAAATCACATAAGAGGACCGAAAAGGAAGAAGAAGTAGCTGCCTATATATGCGACCGACCCTTACTAAGATCCCTCCCTTCCCAACCTCCCCTCCCCCCCCCCCCCACCTACCTCCCATTCATGCGGTGCCAATACTGCATTAAAGCCGACTACACACAAACAAAACAAAGTGATTGAAGCGAGGAACGAAGCTACACGGAGACTGTAATCAATGGGGGAGCTTTGTCCGAGTGAAGCCCGACGAGATATGACTGTGTTCTGCCTCACTCTCATCACAGAGTATGAATGCGTTCCACTGATATGTCCCACCCCGGAAAAAAATATAACTTGTGCCGCTATGAAGTGCCTAGATGGAGTCCGTTTGCTTGCTTGCTGGCTGGCTGGCTGGCTGGCTGTAATGAGGAGATGAATGTTAGTTTGTGTGTGTATATGCTTGTGTGTGCGTGTGTGGGTAGGTGGGTTTGTGTGTGTGTGTGTAGGTGGGTTTTTGTGTTTGTATGTGTATGGTTGTGTGCGTGTGTGTGTGTGGGTAGGTGTTTTTTTTTTTGTGTGTGTGTGAGTGGGTGGATATATTTTTGTGTTTGTGTGCAATGGTGTGGGCTTTTGTGTGTGTGCAACCGACTTAAAAGGCTGTGTTTGCGAATGTGTGTTGATTTTTAAGTTTGTGTGCGTGTGTGTGTGTATGTGTACAGACAACTTAGAAGGTAAGGGTTCTTTCTGATACAAGGATCCAACACCCCTTCCCTTCCCTGTCTTGTCAGTCTAAGAGAGCACTTGATACTGACGTTCCAAAGGCACTATGGTATTGGCAGAGTAGAGGGACAGGGAGTATTCAAGCCTCACTGGACCATATCTGGGAGCGGGGAGAGTGGTGCGTGAGTGTCGGTGCATGTGCATAGAAGGATAGAGTTTGTGTGTGTGTATGTGTATATTTTTTTACCTTTTTTAGGTGTATATGAAATATAGGATTGGGAAAAGTTTCCTTAATATTATTATATTTCCATTTATTATATTTTTATGTCTCGATTCTTTTGAGTATTATTGTATTGTGTAAACCCTTTTTGGTGTTTAATCTGGACAAATCTGATGGCCCGTGTCCCTTCGAAAATGAGCACTGCTTTTGTTTTTGCCAGCCACCAGTGACCCCCGCGACGAGGAGGTGGACAGCTAAAGCATGAGAGTAGTAGTAATAAATGTGAATGTAATGGAGGATGAGGTAAAAAGAAGAGAGGTTGTTAGAAGTGAGAAAGTCGAGAATATAGTAGACAAATGAGGTGTAAAATAAGTAAATGTGAACAGTGAGTGCCTGGTGGATGTGTGTGCAGAGAGAAGGTTGTTCCTCTTGAATTCTATCTTCCAACACAAAATGATGAACAGGTACTACACGTGGAATATAGTAGAGGCGAAAAGGTGATAAGAAATGAGTCTGATTGATTATATAGCTGTCAATGAAAGGCCAAGGCAGGATGTGATGGATGGTAAAGTGGTGATGGGAATGTTTTTATCATCTGACCATTATGCAGTTATGACAAGGATTAGGTCCAGAAACATATGATAGGAAGGATGGAGGGATAAAGTACAGAAGGGAAGTGACAAAGGATGTGTTTGGCAAGGTGAGAGGTGGATGGAGGAAGTGTAGGTGTTTAAAAAAGTGGATCATTGTTGTGTAAATATAGGAGTATGGAAGGAATTATGGAATGGATGACCTTCAATGCCTGGGAAGTCAACACCTGTGACATCTGGGAAGAGAGAGACCTTTCCTTGTTATCTTGCCCTTCCTTTGTTCACCGTATTGATGTTTGTGCTTCACTCTGTGTTGTGTCGGACCTCATAGAAATGTTGATAATCTCTTAACTCGTGTCTCGATACGTCTGGTCATTTAAATTGTTGTTAGCAATCTTAGTTTCACTTTAATTCATTCATTTCCTGTTGTACAATATACACTACAGGGTACTCTAAGTTCCTATTTTTGTTACTTTGTATTCTATACTATTGTGAAAACTGTCATAAACCTATGACACACCTCGTATGTTTGTATGAAGTAACTCAAAACATACTTTAGGTGTACTGCCTTAGCCAGAATACAATAAGAAAAGGGATATCTTTTATTATTATTTTTATTATTATTATTACGGTATTAGTAGTAGTAGTAGTATACAAATAATAACATATGGCAATACTTACTTCTGTCTCTCTTCTGATCGACACAGCGACCAAATAGCACGATAACAATGACGGGGACTTGGGATCGAGTGTCCCAACCAGTACTGTCGCAGCCCAAGGTGGACGAAGAGGGAGAGGAAAAGCATGGAGAGGAGGAGGAGGAGGAGGAGGACATAAAGGAGGACGCAGGGAGGAGAAAGCGAAGAAGGACCCATCACACCCTCTCCTACACCCTGCATGGGCTGGAGGAAGCCACAGACTACGTAGCAGTGGTCAGGGTCAGGAACAAGTATGGCTGGTCCAGTCCCAGTGAACACTTCAACTTCGCCACTAAAAAAGGTTAGACAGACATAGAGATAGACATAAAGATAAAGAGAGTCATTTAAACTGTAATTGTATATGAAGTGTAGTTATTGTGGCAGTGCAACAATGGTAGTATGGTAATGAGTAGTGTGTGTGACGTGTAACACTTGAAGCAATGGAAAGTGTTTACATCATAAGTTATCTTTCAGGATTATTGTAATGGTGTATGTAAATACAGGGTCATCCACACCTAAAATATATAGGAGAGAGAGAGAGTGTGTGTGAGAGAGACAGAGAGAATTTTAAGCTGGCCAACATAAATAATAGACAGATAGAATGGATAGATATGGAGTGATGTAATATAAGGATAACAGTAATGAGAAATGATAAGCAGTTGAACACCATCATACAGTATATACACATTTTCTATATAGCTGTGGCCGACGGTAATTTGTAACTGAAATATACACATTGAGCCGATTACCTTGATTTGCTATCAGCTCAGCCTTCCATTAACACAAACCCTTCATCGGGGTTTTAAACCATTCACCAACTCAAAACAGCATTCAAATTTGCATAATACTTATCCTGATTAATCAAATTTTAATTTAAAAAAAATATTTTATTATAAAAATATAGCTTCGCATAGTTTGAACTAAGCTGATATTTAACATTACTAGAGTAACTGACTCAGCTAGTAGAGCCTGTAATAGTATGATATCCGATCTGTACCGAGTAGGGTGTTGGGAATTCGCTATATTCTGACACTAATCTCGGTGGCTCCATAAATAATAAGTCTTATTATATTTTATCATTATATTTATATTACTGATACGGTATTTATTATTATTCATTATTATTATTATATATTGTTTATATTTATTTATATTTATTATGTACAGTATATTATATTTATTATTTATATTATATTTATTATTTATATTATATTTATTATTTTATTCTACCAACGCAGATGTAGAAAAATAGTTCATACCATTTTACCATACTGTCTCTAGTTCATTTGTAATAGATCAAACAAGTATCATGTTTCAAGCGTTTAAGGACCCTGTGATCGTGTATGGGAATTGGAGGCTTCTGATTCCTCCTGACTATACCACGAAACAAGCTCCTCTTATGTAGGTGGTGTTTCGTGGCGGTGTTTGAAGGACTCCATTATCTCCAATTTTCTGACTACATCACAGGGTCCCTTAAAAGACTCACAATAATTCATTGGTTCGAAATCTTACATAGTGTAATTCGGTGTGACAGAGGACCGACTCAGACCATGTGAACTGATGAAACGAGGTGGGAGGGTAGGGGTCAATTCTTAGCTCCGGCCTAAGACGAGAGCTCTAGGTTTTATCCGAATTATTGTTCTTCTTGGGGCGACCACTTCTCTCTCTCTTCCTCCCATCCATTTTCTTTTACCGACATGGAATCATTTATTATTATTAGTATCATTTTTTTTTCTTCTTGGGGTGACCACTTCTTAAAAGGGGTTCAATCAATATTTAAGAGGTTCAACCGAGGGGTTCACCCTCAATAAAAAGGGTTCATTTTCAAAATTTCAATATAACCATATGAATACGAAAATCCAGATAAAACATAATTAATATTTTTGAGACCTTTACATATGGATATTTTATTATTTCACTTGAATCATTAAGAGCCGGAGCTTTTGAAGAGTTTTCCTTCATGTTCTTGTTTTTCTAATATATTACCTAACCAAAAAAAAAAAAAAAAAAAAATCTAATTCTTACCTTGTCTTGTGGGTGGATTCCTCGTCAAAAAAAAAACTTCTCCTACCGCACACACACACCCACAGAGACAGACAGATAGACAAATTTATGCATTAAAAAAAAATATATATATAAACCCTTCTAATTCCTGGTGATGCCTTGACTTGGTTAGGTTATATAGACTTGACGAGGCCGTGAGAGTGTTGTTGATGAATTTCCAGATAGAACAATGGATTGACGTTGTCCCCCTTCTCTTTCAGCCATGTCGGTGCTTCAGTCAACGAGTGGGGCGAATTTCAGAGCTTCTGCCGCGTCCGTGTTTCAGCTGCTGCCCCTCTCACTCCTGCTGCCCTTCTCATTCTTTATCATCCTCATTCTCTCCTCCCCCTCTCGATTCCTCATGTAGATTTATTTATGTATGTATGCTCTCCTATTTCCCTACTTTCTTTTTTTTTATTTCTTCTTCTTTCTCACTTTTATCCTTTCTCTTGTCTCTCTTTGTCTAACCTGCCTGCCTGCCTTGTCCCTATTCTTCGTCGGTTATCTAGGTGTCCTTTCTTCCTCGCTCGCTATCTCCAATTAAACATTTAAGTAATCGTGTTCTGCTGTTCCCCTTTTCACACGATTTCCTTTCCCCCATTTCATATATCTTTGAACCTTAATAAATTTGTAGCCTTTCCCTCCTTCTGTCCTCCACCTTTTCTCTGCATCCTCATTATTCTTACTTTAAAAAATGGTGTGCTTTTAATATTTTGAGATTTCTTTTTCCTTTTTCTTTTCTTTTTTGTCCCCATTTCTTATTTATTTTATTTTAATTTTTGTCCCCTTTCCTATTTCTTTTCTTTTCTAGTCTCTTTTAATGCCTTCCTCACCCTCTCGAGTCAGCCCATAAAATTTACTATCCCATTTCTATCTATCTTTTAATGTTCCTTTTAATAATCCATCTCCTTTTCGTCAACATTTTATCACTCTTGTATTTTAGGTCTTCCCATCAGTTTCCCCTCTTCTTCCCTTTCTGCTGCCACATGTCAAACCGTCCCTCTCTCCCTTCTGTTTACTTCCTTGTTCAATTAAGTTTCTCATTCATATCCTCCGCTGTAACTCTTAATCTGTGTCTATTATCCGCTGTTATTGTTTACACCTCTCTTCTTTCTTTTCACATGTCATTAGCTCTACCCTCTCTCCCATTCTTCTTGTTTTTCCGTTTTTCCTCCCACACCTTCCCCCGTTCACTCTCTTTCCTCCCACACCTTCCCCGTTCACTCTCTTTCCTCCCACACCTTCCCCCGTTCTCTTTCTTTCCTCCCACACCTTCCCCCGTTCTCTTTCTTTTCTCCCACACCTTCCCCGTTCTCTCTCCTTCCTCCCACACCTTCCCCGTTCTCTCTCTTTCCTCCCACACCTTCCCCCGTTCTCTCTCTCTCCTCCCACACCTTCCCCGTCCTCTCTCTTTCCTCCCACACCTTCCCCGTTCTCTCTCCTACTCCCACACCTTCCCCGTTCTCTCTCTTTCCTCCCACACTTTTCCTTACATCTCTCTCGACTTCCACGGCTCTCTCATTCCTTATAAGCCCTATACTTTCCCTCTTGCACCTCTCATCCAGTTATGTCTTCCCTCCCCGGCTTACACTGTCTTCTCTATACCTTGTCTCTCCATCTCAGTCGTCTCCCTACATTTTCTCTCTCCATCCCAAACACCTTTCTGCCTCTCTCGCTACACTTTCTCTCTCCATCTCCCACCTTTCTCTCGTTCTACTTTTTCTTTCTCCATCCATCCCACACTTCTTTCTGCCTCTCTCTTTCTCTCCCTTGCCTCCCTCGCCAATCAACGAGTCGCTAGAGGGAAGAGTCAGAGGAGGGAGGAACGACACAGAGAGGACAGGCATCACCGTTGACGAGGTGGGAAACGACTTACAGCAAAAACATGAAACTTGCATGCCTGCCTTCTTGCTTGCTTGCTTACTTGCTTGCTTGCTTCAGATACCTTACAACTTGAGAGAGAGAGAGAGAGAGAGAGAGAGAGAGAGAGAGAGAGAGAGAGAGAGAGAGAGATCAGGAAGGTTATTTGAAATATAGATATCTCGTAAGTCATGCTTGAAATATCGTGTAACAGGAGAGAGTCTTGCTTGCTTTGAAAGTTTTTATTTTTTCTGTTTATCTAGCAAGTGGTGTATTATTTCTTTGTTATGATAAGCTGTTTTCTGATATGTTAGTGTTATGTTCTTCTTGTTTAAATCTCTCTCCTTTCCTTCACATATTATTCTCTCTGGTATACCCTCCCTGAACACTTCTCTCCACCTTTTTATTCTTTCTCTTTTTATTCTTCTGTCATTTCTTTCTCCCTCACCTCACTACCACTTCACTTCCACTTGGACCTCGCTCTGAAATTCATGATCATCCTAGTTCATGATTTTATGGCATTAATCTGAAGGAGAAAGTTATTAGGAAATGTAATGTAGTTTGCAGGACGACTGTGGACCATTACTATAGTCTGTTCAAAACTCTTGTGTTCCGCTGGCCTCATATGCTTAGATAGATAGAAATAGATAGATAGATAGACAGATAAGAGATAGATAGACAGATAAGAGATAGATAGAAAGATAGATAGAAATAGATATAGATATAAAGATATAGATAGAAATAGAGACAGATAGATAGAGGAAAATGGAACACAAGTTTTGAACAGAGTATAGTATTAGGTTACTCGTAAGATTTGACTTATAATAATTGATACAAATGGTTGGGGTATCTATGTAAATGTGATATTCAGGAGTGTACCCAACTTTGTAGTATCCTTACCTTCACAATTTATAGTTATATCACACTAAAATAAAAATAAATTGTATCCTATCAAAATCAAAGACGTAACGTAGTGTGACAAGTGTACACGAAGACCATAGTGATTAGAAGACCATAGTGATTAGTACTGTCTTCTGAAACTTAAATATATCTGAACGTTACCTCTTAGCCAAATATTGCCTGGTATAATAAATACTAATGAACGTTTTCTATGTAGGATAAGTAAAATAGGCATTAGCTTGACCCGTTATCCTATTTAACCTAAAGAGGATAGTACTGTACAGTGTTGGTAAATCTGGAGCTACTGATTCATCCAAACTATCCCAAGCAACAGGACACAATAATTTTTGTTAATCTGTATCTGTTTCCTGGCATACTTTGGAGCAAACAAGTCGCGCTCTTATGCACCATAAGTGTATTACCCCCTGAAGCTGCATGTCCATTCCTTTCGCTCACTATCTCACAATCTGGCGAAGTGTTGTCAAGAATACCTGGAGTTAACTGTATCACTTCAACATTCTCGTGCTGCTGGGGTGAGAAAGGAGGCATCTTTTCCGAGATATAAAGAACTCCAGTTCCCCATGTGCTTTTAGAGAGCGTCGTAGTGCAGTGCTTTACGGGATTGTCGATGCATTTCACAGCGACTCAGGGTCACATCACGGTACGGGTTTGTAATGCACACGGAAAGCTTCACAACTTTGTGACTGTATGTGTTGGTATGCACGAAGTTGTTGTGATTGTATACACCAAAAGATATGAAAAACAATGTTGCATATAAAAAAAGTTTAGTTTGTTGTTTGAGGTAAGATTGTGTATTTAGTAGTACGGTAGGTCTTTATAGGCATAACGAGAGAGTGCAAAATATATACATGTGTCTGGATATGACATGTCGTACTGAGAGTCCCATTCAGCTCCGTTTGTAATGGATGATAAAATGATCACAAAAGTGAGGTTTAATTGCTAAAACACAAATCAGATTCAGATATCATGTTTAAATGAAATTGTAGGATTTAATCCTCAAGTTTAATTCATTTAAAGCAAATTTCTATGAGTGAGATTCATTATCTTGTATAAAATCGTGTGACTTAAATCTGATACTTGGTGTGCAGTAAAATTATGAAAGCGTTGTTCGCTGCACACGATATTGTGTACCGGTACTAAAATGTGTTAATGAAAACTAGCCTTTATTGTTGGCATTTCACTACTGCTTCACCATTTGACGAGACAATGTTGTAGCCAAACGGTGTGTAAAAGAATGTCTTCACACATTATATTCGACTTCATTTTGCTTAGCTTTTTATTTTATCTTTTGAAAGAAATCTGATAAATACTCGTAGTTCAATGTATGGTTGAAATCAGAATCTGGAAATAAAAAATCGTGTGACTGAAATCCCATCCAGAGCATCACCTTTAAAACTAACATATGTGAAGCTAATCCAAAATTGAAAAGTATATTTATCTGACTTCTGATGAAAACCGCGACTCGTTAATATTTCAACGGTAAGTTAATAAAATACTAAGTTATTTATGGCTTTGAGAAAAAGTGCGATATATCAGCGAGCCTGGCTTGTGATATCACTCTTGTGCCTCGCCTCCAAGATTTTACGGTCAATCTGGTTAATCGAAAGTTAAGGGGATAATACACTTCTGGTACATTGGAGCGTCTTGATTCCTCCAGAGTATGCCATGCAGGAAACAGGACCAGATGAACACCAATAATGATAGCCTGTTGTCTGGAGAAGTTTGGAGGAATCAGTTGCTTCAGTTTTACGAACTTCGTACTTCCTACTTATTGATTTCTTTAAAGTAACCAAAAAACTTAGAGCCTGGATATCTTTGGTCTGTTTTGCGACACAGTTTGAAGGAATTTGTAGCCTCCAGTTCTCCGTTTACATCTCATCCTCTTGAAGGTGGAGAGAACCAACGGGAAAGGGAAGGAAAGGCCGGAGAAGAAGCGGTAAAGGGAGAACATCTGGATTACAAAGAATAAATAAGAATAATTATACAAACTACAACTGATGTAATTATGTTTCTTACGCGGGCTGGTTTAACGTTATTTTATGATGTACCGTTTCCCACACATGAAGTTAGTACACTAACTACGTGGTGTGAGGTAGCTACAACAGGAAGGAAAGTGAGTAAAAGTTATAGTTTGTTTACAGGCAGACAGTAATAATATTATTACTGTCTACCTGTCAACAAACATCCTGTAGCAGCGGGACAAGAAAAAAGAGAAGGTAGCCTATTTAAAATGATGACTACTACTCCTCCTCCACCCTCCATTCCCTACAGCCAAACTTCTTGTAGTAACGGGACAAGATAAAAGAGAAGGTTTAGCCTATATAAAATGATGACTACTACTCCTCCTCCTCCACCCTCCATTCCCTAAAGCCAAACCTTGCTATAGTACAGGCCAACTTTACTGTGGCAGCCCTTGTTGAAATTTGTTGCTTCCATATAGCCTACTTACTCGACTTCATTGTATGGAAAATAAAAGTGATGCCAAGTAAAATCAATCAATTATGAATATATGACGAAGGACTATGATAATATTATACACGTTGTACATACTGTTTACTAATATTGTAATCATTTATGTTTACCTCCTTCAGGGTAATGATTATTGACAAATATTTTTAATTAAAATTCTCCGTATTTAAAAAAAAAATCGATTAAATCTTCTTTTGCCTGCGCTTTGTTATGCAAAATATATTTAAATCTAGGCAAAGGAGAAAGAACAGAAGGGAGGATGCTTAAAGTGCAGGGAAAAGAATAGAGAAAGAGAGATGAAACGGGAGACACAAAGATAGAGAAAGGAAGGAGGAAATGGGATATAATGAAGGAACCAGGAAGAGCAAATAGAGAGAGGAGAAAGAACAAGAAAGGATGACAGTGAAAGAGTGAAGGGAAATGAAGATATAAAATGGAAGGGGGAAAGAGACAAGAAAGACGCACATAGAGAGAGAGAGAGAGAGAGAGAGAGAGAGAGAGGATTGGGATAGGGTAAAATAGGGTCGTACAGTTGAAAAGGCCTATGTGTAATCCCTGCCATCTCACACACACACACTTTACTCTCCCTATTCACTCAGCCCTCTCCCTCTTCACTCAGCACCCATCCTCTTCACTTTCCCAGTTCCCTCCCTCATTCACTCATGCACCTACCCTCCCACATTCATCCACCCTCCCTCGCCTCCCTCACCCATCCACCTACCTACCTACCCTCCTTCCTTCCCTCCCTCCCTTATTCACCCATTTCACCACTCACTCACCCATCCACAACCACCCACCACCCTCCCGCAAAATGACTCCCACGGGTGACCCGGGTACTGCTAGCTCAGCTCCAGCTTTAAAAATACAATCCAACAGGGTGTGTATGCAAAGAGCAGCTTTCATTCCATTACTTACATTGATCCGCTCCTACCTGACCTGCTGGCTCAAAACTCGGCACTGAAGAGCTTAACCAAGGTAGAGTTACTTAAGGGATTTTGCCATAACCGTATGGGCAACATCAGGTATATATAGTGTTGGTGGTGGTGGTGGTGGGTGGGTGGCCGGAAAGTTAGCGTAATAAATTCATTGTCCGGTTGGTGACTCAAGGGTATGAATCTCAAAATGCAGGCACAGCAAGAACCCCTGCATCCACCACTCCTTGCTGTGTTCTGTCCTCAAAACTGTGTCATTTCCTCCGATCGTAACTTTTAACGCATCATGTACGACTGCGAAAACAACACTCTAGTCACGTTAACTCCCCCACGGGAAGTGTCGCTTGGTCTAGCCAGTTGTTTGAGTTTATTTTGCGTTGATCTCACCCTGGAGGCCACTACACACAAGCCACAGTTGTTTGTATCTTCGTAGTTAAGGGTAAGGACTGTGGAGGGAGAGGAGGGGAAGTGTTATAGCTGCAAATATGCTCGGATCTGGGTGGAAACTGTAGTATGTTTCGTCTAATAATAGTATGCATTGTGAATCGTCTGTTCATTTCTTCATATAAATAACTTTCTTTTCCTGCCATTTATTATGTAAATAGGTAAGTTTTTATGTATATAGTGCATTCACGTGTTTGAAATATGTCACGGAGATAATCAAACACTGTCTCTCTCTTTCAGATAACCAAGTCATGACGTCAGCGATCTTTCTTGTCAACGGGATCACTATTTCAGCGGTACAGCAGGAGGTAAAATGCAGCAAGACTTCCTACTTGCGTTGGGATTTCGAATTACTAGTATTCATTCATATGGATTAAAAGTCTTATTCTCTCAAAGTCCCCGAAAAAAGACTGGCTAACAAGGTAGAACAATAAGCATTTCCAACTTCACCTGTGGCCTGGTTTTACTGGGTCCTGCCTCTCCATCCCAAAGCAGCTATTCACTCCTTACTCCCAGAAGAAGCCCCAGATTGATGAGGTTTGTGTAGTTTCGCGAAATTGATATATTGTGTTGAGAAGTTATTATGGGGAAAAGTTATAGATATAAGATATGGGTGTTTACTTCCATGGATGTGTATTATGCAGTGTAACTAGAGCTGGCTTGTTGATGTTCCAGCTGTATAGGAAACTGAAAGACATGTTACCAGCGACAACCAAAGTCTGGGAAAAGACATAAAAAAAGAATCCAGGAAATTACCCAAATCTCCTGACACTTTGGCGGTAGTACGGTACCTCCCTGTGTGGTGGTGGTGGGGGGGGTCGTCTACCTCTACTACGTGTGTGAAGTAATAGTAATGTAGAGAATATTAAGGGACCCTGTGATGTAGTCAGTAAATTAGAGGCAAGCGAGTCCTTCAAATATTGCCACGAAACACACACATATACAGTATATTATATGGAAGGAGCTTGTTTCGTGGCATTGTCAGGAGGGATCAGAAGCCTCCAATGCTCATACACGATCACAGGGACCTTTAATCCTACCATGTACAGCAAGGCAGTATGTGGAAAGTAAATCATAATAATTATTCGTTGTTGTTTAGCTTCACCACTTTGACGACAAGAGCTTCATCAACTTCATGCATTAAATCTTGGACTGATTTACTAGTATGGTGTCGCATACTGACAAACTTCAGAAGAGAAATGTTGAGTGTCTTTCCTATTAAGTGTATTGTTAATGACAGCGCAGGCCTAAGTATTACTTCATAAGGAACAATTGATTCATTTATCTGTGTTTGCCAATGTTTATAATGTACAGTACAGCTGATACAAGAAACCCTAGATGACTGACGCCAGGCTGAGTATATTTATAGTACTGAACCATAACACCACTATATAGTACCCTGGTTAATGCTCACTCTAACATTGGGTTGTGTAATCATTCTACAGTCAGTCAGTCAGTCAGTCAGTCAGTGAGTGATGTTTCTATTCCTAAGTGAGTAATAATAATAATAATCATGTCTGGATTCAGGGCTACCGAGTTCTCCAATCTGTGACAAAAACAAAATAATAATAATAATAATAATAATAATAAAACAGATGACGGCGTTATGGCTGGTCTGGTTTTTGGCGAGGTTTTGGAGAATTTAGTGTCCTCAAAATATCTTATAAAATCCTGGCCCCTTAGTAAGTATCAGTGGGGGTAATATTTATCCACCCTATAAAATACACGAAGATTATATTTTTACTTGTGATGTCTGTGTAATTACTGATAGCATTGGTAACAACTAGCATAAGTAAAAAGTAGAGTGATGAAGTTGATAATAATAATAATAATGATGATGATGGCGGTGGTGACGAATATATAAAGAAAATAATGATGTTAAAGCAATACTATCAAGCGTTTAATTAAGTTCAGTCATGACTTGCACTACATTATTTACTTAATTAAAAGGCAAGTGATGTTCTCGGCCGACAAGGGGCTACTAATTTCTCCAAACTAGGCCCAGAAACAAACTTACAGTACCGTGGTAAAGCGTAGGTATTCTGTTGTAGTGACGCACATTGGAGAAATCAGTAGCCTCCAATGACCACAACAACAACAACATCACACACAGGCTTCTCAACCTGCGTAGCTCTTTTCTAAACAAGTCACTGTATATAATGGCACTGACAGTAATAATGTACATAATATTAGTTCTTTCAGCAATTGTAACTTGAAGGTCTAACTAAACTAGCAATTTATTGATATTTTCTGTCTAAGTGAGGAGTCATGTAAGTAATATTAATATGAACACTATTTATTAGAAGAAGAAAAAAATGATGTTGCTTGTCAGAAAAAATTGGTTTATCTTTTAATTAAGAAATGACCTGCCTTAATGATCCAGCTGACACTAAGGATGGTTGGTCCCTATACAACAACATTAGTGGTGGTGTTGACGATGGCGTTCATGGTACCGATACGACGACTCCCTTGACAAATAACAACTGAGCCATCGTCAACACTGCAATGATATTCTTGCATACGACCCGTAGGAATATGTGTACGATAGGTCATGGGCCACACGATGCCCATGACTCTCCTTGCATATGGACCGAAGTTTAGTGAGGCGTTAATTCAGCAGACAACGGCAACATATAGTTAGGGTAGTGATTGGCTCTCCACTTAAGGTAATTAATTACTAACCCATTAATCTGATTACTTGGGAATAATGTACAGGGAGACGTATTATAGAATTGATCAAGGTCCGCTGTAATACTGAACTGATTCGACCTTCATCTTTGTAGCTTATCATTGGTTACATTCCAATCCATTCCTTTATATATATATTATTTTCCTGTCTTCATTTGCATGCGTGAATTGTCACAAGGAACTACCGAAGTGCTTGGAACTTGTATAAACACCATCATACATAACACTCAGCAGTGTAGCCAATGGGATTGGGGGCATATAAACTCCACTAAGCGATAGAAATGTATGTATCACAGTTGTTTTTATCGCAAACCTAAATACAGGTATATGTATTTTGCTTCATACCAGTGGTGAAGAAATCAAATATTGTTCAGACTTTAGAAAGAAAAGGCTTTGGATTAACAAAATTAACAAAGCAGTCGCATCAACCTCGAAAATCAAGACCTAATGCCTGCCTTCTTAAGATTTTGCTTGCATTAAATCTGTTCAACCTTAAAGGAATAATGTAAAGAATAATAAATAAATACATTTTGCATGTATTGATAAGGTAAAATATTCCTCTTATACAATGCTTTAATTTTTTAATTATATGCAAACAAGTACATGTGGTACGCAAGTCATTTTTAGCAGCTATAAACCGTATACAAACACACAGCAACCCATTGTACACTCGTAATCCAAAATTTGTGTCCAGGTCCTGTTGAAGTTTCGAATCATTTGACATAGTAGTGAACCAATTACATCGCTTATCTTGTTTCATCTTATGCTTGAGTTCGCTTAATATTCGATCAGGCTATTCGAGGCAAACCTGGATGCATATTTTGGATTGCGAGTGTACAGAAACTTACAGAAACAACAGCACAATTCAACCCCAACTTACCCATTTTGATCCAGGGTGTTCAATATTATACCTTGTGACTGTATGTTTGATGACCCCCAACCCTGGCTACTGCTAAAATATTAGTAATAATAATGAATGAGTGAAGTGGTAGAGGAGCCAACAACTCTACCACTACTGAAATTATCATTGACGATATATATTATCTGTATGGGGTCACTACTTTATTATGGACCAAGACAGCAAAAGGGGAGAGAGAGACCCGCTGCAATTGTTTGGTATATTCCATAAACTCATAAACAAGTATAGTGTAAATTAAAGTATTGTCATGTGTGGGACTATATTCTTGTCCAGTACCTTTACTGAGTTGTTTGATTCATTATTTAGTGTGCTACGAGTCTATTCATAACGAGTGAATTGACTAGACTATAATAGCTGATCAGTTGTTGTTGTGGTGCACATAAATTAAGCATTCTGTACACTTAAGTTTCATATAAATTGTCAAGCGTATTCAACAACATATTATTTTTACAACTTTCTGTAAAGGTATGAGACGAGAATCTGCTTCTTCATCCACATTGCCATGACCTCCTATGTAGCCTACAGCTAAACCCACATTATAGCCAACTATTGTGTCTTTAATAAACCAGACTGCTACAATGTAGGTTTAATGCTACTGTATGAAGCTGCAGTTTATTTAAGTTATTGTGAAATATGGTTAATGATAATGATAACTACTATATAAATTATTTAATGTATACAAATGAAAGGAGCCATTGTATTTCATTTTATTCAAACATAATTTATATGAAAACTAGCATGAGAAGAATTATTCAATTTTGTTCATTTTAAGAAATTAGATGTTAATGGGCATTTCTATTTGCTCCCCAGTATACCAAGGTTATTGCATTAATTTTTATTTTTGTACTTTCCAAGTAACAATGTACCGTAGGTGTGTAAATTTTCTTCATCTTAAGGAAGTTTATGGTAATATAAAGCAGGGACAAACAAGCTTTTATATTAAAGGTGTACACTTCAGCGCACGTGTCCGTCTATCTGACTGTATGTGTTCTGTAAATAAATGTTCTTGACAATATGTTGGACCTCTTTAATTCCCCACAGGAAAAGGGCAGAGAATGAATGGCCAGCTGACCAGTCTTTACCACACTGCCTCTGAACGTACGTATACCTTTAACTCCAGTACACAGGTAACACACAAAGTAGGTATATTGGGAAGATTATAAATATATCGGTTGTTTTCCGTGAATTGAAATTTTTTCATCGAATACAATGACACCACTAATGCAAAATAATGTGAGTCTATGTATGTATATATATATATATAACACATTCTGCATTTGAGTGTCATTTTTATCCTATGAATTACATGTCAATTCACCGAGAGAGAAAGATAGAGAGAAACCTGAGTAGACAGAAATAATTTTGTATATATACCGGTAATATCCTTGTGTGTTTGAATTTGCTATAATATACCTGTATTAATTAAAAATGGTAGTAGTAAATGGGGTTCTTAATTAAAAATGGTAGTAGTTAGTAGTGTCCTTAATCAAAAATGGTAGTAGTTAGTAGTGTCCTTAATTAAAAATGGTAGTAGTTAGTGGTTTTCCTTAATTAAAAATGGTAGTAGTTAGTAGTGTCCTTAAGGGAGGGTCACACTAGAAATTACTAAAACCCCAGAGCTATAGAGTATCCCTATCAGGCCATCCGTGGTCTACTAATATTATATGACATCTTGATAATCACACATGAATGTTGTATCAGGGAAAACCCATCAACATGTAAATTACAGGTGAGATCCAAGGAAGTACACAACAAGAGCACGTAATTGGTGGACTAGATAGAGTCGGTCCAGGTGCTACGTGATGTACTGGCTGTGGTTCTCTGATGACAACACAGTCTGGTCTATACGATTAGTAGTTGTTGTTGGTGGTGATGGTGTGGTGGCACGCTTGGCTTCCCTTGACTGACTAGTGATAAAAGTCATCCTCCCTCCCTCCCTACCTACCTACCTGTACTGTTGATAACCCCCAGGTATACTGTTATATTAAACACTTGTACGGATATAAAAAAAACACTTGTACTGTAATGTTATACACGTGTACTGTCAAAATAAGCACCTGTAGTGTTCTATTAAACACTTGTACTGTCATATTAAGCACCTGTACTGTATTATAATGCACATGTACTGTCATACTAATCACCTCTACTATTATTTATTTGAAGCATTGAACTTATTCATAGACATGAGTGAAATATTGTTTGGCACAGTATGGTAGAAGAAAATACACACATAATATTAAGGGGAGGGTATAGTTTTGATATTTTTGGATATAATGATTCCTCCAAACTATTCCCAGCAAGAGGCTATCATCATTTTTGTTAATCTGGTTCTGTTTCCTGGCATACTTTGGAAGAATCAATGAACAACTCTAATATACCAAAAATATACTCTCTCCGTAAACAACATTTGATAAAACAGCGATGCACTTCTTTTTCTTCTTTCGGATGCTACGTTTATGGATCGCCACAGAGAATTAGGCTACATGGTTCCATCCCCCCCTCTCCTTCCCCGCTGCATCTTCCTCTGTCACACCCATCACCTACATAATTATCCACCCCTTACCACATCTATATACTTCCTCATTGGCCTTCCTCCTCGTCTCCTCCTTCCTGGCAGCTCCACCCTTGGCCTCCTCTTCCCAATATACCCCTCATCTCTCCTCCGTACACGTTCCCAATGTTCCAATTTCGCCTCCCTCAGTTTATCATTACCCAAGCCGTCCTATATGTCCCCGTACAGAGTTGGAAGATTTAAAGAAATGCAACAATGCAGAGAGGTGTTGAAGGGACTTGGATAATTAATATGTGTTGCACAATAAACTATGCATACCTGTATATGAATAACTCAGTTCACTGTTTGGCACCGCATGTATTTCCGTATTTTATCTTTTAATATTCCATCTGAATTCCCGGCCCGTCGGTGACAGCCAACAGCACAACAGCTTTGTCTGGGAGTTACGGCAGCGTCCTTCCATAACAATTTATGAAACACGGAAACACAGTTAGCAGAGATAGAGAGAGAGAGAGAAAGAGAGAGAGAGAGAGAGAGTTTGGTTGGAATATCATTGATAGTTTCATGACACGCAACTGGTTTACCTTTCTTTCTTTCTCACTGTAATGTAATGTAAGGCAAACATGTATCTAAAGTTATAATTTAGAGAAAAGAATAAGTGCATTTTCACTACCGTGAAAAAAAGATTGTCATCCAAAGGTCAGCCATTTCAGATTGCTAATAAAAGTATAGAGGGAAGGAAACTGTTGAATGTTCCTGTCCTAACCCAGACCCAGAGGTTGGCCCAAGCCTAATTAAGGCCTAAATGGGTTAGTTAGATTGCGTTAGGGAGAACCAAGCTTACCTTGCCTATTCTGGCTACGAATAAATACGTTTTCTCGAGAATCAGGAACCTCCAGATATCAAAGGAATAAAGAAAGGAACCCAATAGAATAAAGGAAACTCAAAACTAGACTTCTCTTTTAATTAGAAAACATTAACATTAAGTATCGAAATAATTGTTCTGTAGTTGTGACCCTTCGAGTTACCGGTATTCCAGGTCTCACAGAACACATTCATTTGAGAAGTGAAATGGTTTCCCAAAAAATATGTAATTACAATAAAATGCAGAAGTGGAACAGCGAGCAGGTTTGAGGACACGAAACAGGGAACAAGGTGAGTGAAGCAACGAGTCCAGGCCACACAACTACAGGGTCCGAGGACCACCTGGGGAACACCTTTATTACTGGGGAGTGATGGGATGTCTCAAAGGACTGACCCTCGGCTTGCCCCTGTCAAGCGTAGAATTTTTTTTTAAATGGATTGTATAGAATTTAGTAAATCATAAACCAATAGTAAAAATAAATCATTTTGACTCTTTGAATACGAACATAAACTATATTTAGAATAAAATCATATTTACTCGTACATTTGTACCACCAAGGTGCTCCCTTGATAGTTCCAACACGAGGTCTTCAGGGCAAAGGTTAGGGTTTGACAATCTATTTTTTACTTTACGAAAGCAGCAGCACCTTTATGTAATCAAGTATCAATTTGCAATAAAGTTACAATTCAGACTTAATTTTAGAAACTTCCCCAGCATTCGACTCGCTCCTAATATGGTAGATAATACATAAGAAATTAAGACAGTAGAACATTAATTAAGTTAATAATAATATGTGCACGTAGAGTATAGAGACAGATTGTTTTAACTTTACTGGGTCATCACCCATGAAGCCTCGAATACACCTTTATACTGTATACTTTTACAAACCATCCCGAAGCCTGAACCGAAACATTATTGAAACCTTTACATTAAATATGGGACTTTTTGCATTATTTACCAAATATGTGGCCCTGCTCTACATATGTCAAGCCTTAAAGACCCTGATGTGAAGTAAAATAGATTGGAGTTTATGGAGTCCTCACACATTGCCACGAAACATCACCTTTATGGAAGGTGCTTGTTTCATGGCATGATCAGGAGGAATCAGAAGCCTCCAATTCTCATTCACGATCACAGGGTCCTTTAGAGGAGATTAGTTTGATGGTGAAAGTCTGTGATTCCACCAAACTATGCATGCCAGGAAAAAGACGACCAAAATTATGTTACTTACTCTAATGAGGGATCTGTTTCGTGGCATAGTTTGGAGGCATCAGGAGTCCACCACTTTACCCTCAAAAGAATTTCCCATTTAAGACTCCCGTGATGTAGTCAAAAGTATATAAAAAAATTGAATTGTAGGCCTACTTATTCCTACAAACTATGCTACAAAACAAATTTTTCTACTCGTATATTATAGCAGTGTGTTACTTCATGGTTTAGTTTGGAGGAATCAGTAGCCTTCATATTAACCAACAAGAGATTATATCCTATAATATAATATCACCCTCCAAACATACATACAAATACAGATAAATAGAAGGGTTGTGATTCCTCCAAACGATGCCAGGAAACAGACTACCTTAATGTTACAATAATGAGGGATCTGTTTCGTGACATAGTTTGGAGCAAAGTGTGTCTCCATACATACCACAGATAGTCTCGACCCTCTATAAATGAACTCGAAGCTTCAAATCACCATCTCGTAGCTTCACTTTCCGGTCATTTTCCCGCGCTTTTGACGGTACCGAGTTGATGAGGGAAGACCGGGGTGGTAGGGTGGCAGGGTGGTTTGAGCAGTGGTCCCGAGAGGTTGTGTGTCTGTGGAGTGAGTGAAGGTGAGTGTATATATATTGATCTAGTGTTGTCTGCTGATCCTCTCCTCTCTTATCCTTGTTTTGAGGTATAGGCCAGTATTTTTCATCCTCGAATCGATCCTTTATTGAGTGGTTATAGCGATTTATGTTTATAGTTTAAGTGAGAAGATAAGATTTGCCGTGTAATCAAAGAAAGCACGAAATCTTCATACTTTTGGTACTCGTATGCATTTAATTTAGTAAACTCTAGTAACTCCTCGGAAATTGAATCCTGACATCATGGTGGTATTCACATGTCGTGGTATATAGTTTTAGAACCATTTTCCGGTATCCACCAACAGTTTAAGTGTTCATGAATCTTGGTTCTAAAGGAAAATTAAGAGTTTTCTAATTTCCATAATCGTCCATTAAACGTATTGTTGGCCTGTTCATAAAAATGCATTAAGAGGACTTGTATAAGATTATTTGTAATATTGGGAGGTTTTTATTTTAATGTCTTACAGTCGTAACAACCAGGAGCTAGTTCTTGGAAAGTATTAAATTTAAAAGCTAGTATAACTGAAAGATCTTTGCCAAAGAACTCCTTTTCTATCTGCTTTATTAAATGCACTTTATGCAGTATTTATGCCCCTTGAGCCTGAGGTAAAGTGTGGTGGGTTATAGTAACTAATAATCTCTGGACCAAATCCACTGCGTCGCCAATGTTAACAAATGCATATTTTTTTTTCATGAGTATTTACTGACAAACTGTAAGACTTGGCCTCACCACACTGCTATACGACACGTGCTCTCGGGCCTCGGGCGCCCGACTGCATATTCCGAAACTGACGTCATGACGAGAGAAAGGCACCTGATTGGCTGATAATTTAGATAGTGCCGAAATTAAGTTTCAGAATATGCCGCCCGACTCTGCATATGACCACATTGGATTTCATAGTCTGTTGGCAATACTGACCAGGCTCGTCTATCGTGGTTGTAATTTTCAATAAACATGGTTCATACTGTATAGAATAGTATTCATTAGGCAATATTTTTCTGCCATTCTTGATCATGCATTCAGTTGGGTAAGATTTAACTGCCATTCATGATGTGCATTCAGAAAGGGTAATTATTTTTACTGGAGAGAATTTTTATTGTTATTCTGGAAGTATAATTAATTGTAAGTAAAAATGTATGTTTGCTTTCAGAGGTGTCGCCCTTTCATCAGAGAGTGGACTCCATCCCTACCTTCCCATTCCTCCACCTGCCTGGAATGATGTCTGGATTGGGTTCTGTAGACCGTTAAAGGTGTGTACCAGTTGGTGTAATATTGGGTGGAGTTAGGATTTTTATTAACTATTTACAGGTACTGTACAGTCTGCCTCAGGAATTCGTATTCACTACTGTGATTTAGTGTTCATATCAACTATATAATTTAGTACATTAAAATCTTAACATAAAATTTGTCTAGAACAATTCTTACAGTATAATTATGTAGAATAGACTCCTTTTAACCAATGCTCTAAGTACGAACTCCTTAGGCCGACTGTACAAGTCGGGTCAGGGTTATGGAAAGAGATTAATTATTTACAGGTATAATAGGTCGGATCAGAGTTAGGGGAAGAGAATTAACTATTTACAGGTGTAAGAGGTCTGGTGAGGGATCTGTATGGTCCTGAGTGTATGGGGCTTTAAATTGAAGGTTATAAATTTATTAGGCTTCAGTTTACTAATTCTGGTTGGAGAATTGAGAAGTGTTAAAATGGTCTGTATAGGTGAACATATATCTTGTTTTAATGAAAAGGTAGGAACCATTTTGTTTTAAGGGACCCTGTGATATATTGCCATATCTATTGATATATCTATATATTGCCAGACGCCTTAATCCCCGGGGGGGGTGGCCACAAATTAAATGCCTCCATGCATTCCTATCCCTTGTTAACTGGCATCCCTCCTCCCATCCGGTCTGCTTCTTCCTCTCCATCCCTCCACTTCACTCTTATACACCTTCTTGACCAATCTCTCGCTCCCCATACATTCTATATGACCGAACCACCTCAAGGTGTTCCTCTTCACACTCTCCAGCACATCCACATTGCATCGTTCACGCACTTCTTCGTTTGTCAATTTATATCTCCATGTCACTCCACATGAGCTTCTCAGGTAACTCATTTCCACACCTCTCACTCTTGATCTGTGCCTCTCTGTCATCGTCCACGCTTCACTCCCATATGTCAGTGTTGAGATTACAACACTATCATGCAGGGTCTTCTTCACTTCCATACTTATCGCCCTATTCCTTGTCACTGACTTCAGCGTTCCTACAACCCTCTTGCCGTTGTACCCTCTCCGGCATCTCATCCTCCAAACCTCCATCTTTACTCATCACACTGCCCAGATACTTAAATGAGCTGACATTCGCCATAACCTGGCCATTCAACCTCACCTCACAGTCTGTGGCTGCCCCTCTCTCAAAGACCATAACTTTGCTCTTTCCCACATTTACCTTCAAATTCCGTCTCGCACACAGTTCCAAACAGGTTCACCAGACCCTGCAACTCCCACTCATTGTCACTCACCACTACTGTATCGTCAGCAAACAGCAGCACAGGAAGCTTCCACTCACTCCCCTCCGCCATCATGGGAACACCAACATCCACTGCTCTTTCATGACTCCATCCATATATACACTGAACAACCACGGGGACATTACACAACCTTGATTTAACCCAACATTCAATTCAAAGAACTCACTCTGCTCACTCTCTACCCTGACTGCCGCTCTTGCACCCTCATAATAATAATTATAAACTCTTCACTGCCCTCAATAACTTCCCAGGCACTCCATATATTCTCAGTACTTTCCATAGACCTTCTCGATCAATTCTGTCATACGCCTTCTCCAAATCCATAAATGCAGCATACACCTTCTGTCCCTTCTCCAGACATTTTTCCCCAACTCACCCTGCTCCTCTTCCACCCATTTCTCTGTCCTCTCTCTCACTCTTTCAATCACTACCCTACAATACACCTTCCCCACTACACTAAGGAGACTAAGTCCTTCAAATATTGCTGCGAAATTTCACCAATATGGAAGGAGCTTGTTTTTTTTGGCAAGGCGAATCTGAAGCCTCAAATTCCCATACTATCACAGGGTCCTTCAAATCTCAATAGGTGTACAGTATCACAGTAGTTAATTGGCTAAACGTGTATTAATATTTGATCAGAGCTAATTAGATTCTATTTTGGATGAGCTTTGTTTTCTGATGTGAAAGTGTACCATAAATATTTAGTAAGGTAGGCACACTAAATCTGGAAATTAGAAGCACTCTAATAATTAAAAGGTTTATAAATTCCCTTAATACTCTCCAAGGTATCACCAGTCCAGTTTCAGTATGTTCATAACAAGCAGGGTTAGGTTCAAGAATTAGTCCATCAATTTTACTTTTGTATTTTCTAGTTTGTGATAAAGTATATTGGATGTACAGTAGTTTTTCACTTGAGGTTTTGGGATAGTTTAGATAGTTGACTGGTATAAGAGGTTGGTATAATATCTCCTATACCATACCTTAGAGTTTAGTTTCTTCAAAGTTGACATAAGTCTGTTTTGTATGAGATTAGTGTTCATGGGTTAATGTAACCATCTTGTGCTGTTATCCCAAAACAAGTTTGATGTAGGAGAATGCAGGGCTGAAGTAGTGTTAGGTTGGATTTATATTATTGGTTCCAAGTACAATATAGTGGATGAAGTGCTTGCTGGATCAGGGAACTTGCTACTGTTTGCTTGGTTCACTCGAGCCGGCCATTCTGTAAAATAATCATTTGTAGTGAGTGTAAGGTTTATGTAGTTTGTCATTAGTTTCCTTTGTTGGGAGTGAGGTTATTGTAGTTATGGTGCCTATCATAGACAGTTGACAAAGCTGTGTTTTGTACAGATTGGTGGATAAAAATTTTAAGTTAAAAAGGCATTATAGAGAATGAGATTGTGCAAGGGGTCATTGGTTTCATAAATACATGATCAAAGGTTTGAGAAAAAAATGGAGGTGAATGTTTGAGTTTGAAAGTAAAAACTGCTTGGTATTTGTATGGACAACTGGTGAAATGTACTATCGTGGACAATAATATCCCGCCCCTCTTCTAAGTCAGTCAGGAGGGGTGCGATATTATTGTCCACGACTGTACATTAAATGCTATTTGTTGAATAACTTATATAGTTCATGCTTAGAGAAGAATGTAGTTGTGGATAAAAATTAATGTGCTTTTTCATTTTGCTGTATATAATTTAACATCTGTTCCTACAGGATACGTGGACTCTTCAATGATCATTGTGATGTGTGGATGGAGATTGCCCAATCCTGGAAATACTGCACTTTAAGGGGGTGTCCTTTCAGCCCCTTTTCAGTTCCTTTTCTTTGTACAGTTGCCCAAGAAAAAACTGCAACCAAATTTGCTGGTGTGTGACAATATCTGGCAGCTGCTCCAAAGTAAACACTCGTATTTCAATAATGGATCACTCAGAACCTACAACCTTTGTATGGATGGATGTTTATTGGCTTCAGCTAATTTCATCCTTACAACAGTTATAGGTTCTGAGTGACCCATTGATAAAATACGAGTGTTTACTTTGCAGCAGCTGCCAGATATTGTCACACACCAGCAAATTTGGTTGGTCTTTTCTTGGGCGACTGTACTTGCTATTAAACCTCTGTCACCTTTTCCCACTAGTGAGGGCTGGTCTATCTATAACTCCCCCCAAGGGGGTGGCCACAGCAGAAAAGTCTCCAGCCCTCCCCTCCCCCCTCATGTTTCTGTCCTTCACATAATCTTCCACTGTTCTGCCACTCACACCATGTCCCACAACTTCACTTCCATACACCACCTTTACAAACTCACCTTAAATGTATTATGTTTCACACTCAATACCACATCTCTTATACACACTTTCACTACTTTCTCCATTCCACATAGGAAGTCCACATGCACCTATTCTTGACTGATGAGCCCTACCTACTCCATGTCTCCGACGCTTGTCCCCTTTTCACTTCCATACTCACACTTCTACCATTCATTATCCTCCCCAGTGATCCTATGACCTGTCTACCCTTCATTGCTCCTTCCATACTTCCATGTTTACACATAACTGTCCCCAGGTACTTAAACTCCTTCACTTCCTCCATCCTCTCACACTCCGTCCCAGTTGGTACCGTACTTCTACTCTGTAAGATGTAGCAAAGTTAATCACTTCAGTTTCTGCTCTTCCAAATACCATTACTTTACTTTTACCCACATTCACCTTCAGTTTCCTTCGTTTACATACAGACTGAAATTCGTCCACCACTCTGTAAATTCCTTTCACTCTCAGCCATCAGCACAGTGTCATCCGCAAACAAACTTTGGCTTTCATTTCTCTCATACAACCATGGTGACATAACACATCCCTGTCTCAGCCCTACACTAATATTAAAACTTTCACTCAGATCACCCTTAACCGGCACACATGCTTTTGCATCTGCATAAAAAGCCTCAATGCCTTTCAGCAGAGGTACCCCAACACCATATACTCTCAACACCTCTGACATAGCTCTCCTATCGTATGCTTTCTCCAAGTCCATGAAGGCAGCGTTCTATCCAGAAATGAAGAATTTGGCATCCTCAACCACACCCTGGCCTGTTCTGTCTGTCTTAATTCCCTCTGGGTAGCACAACAAAGAAGATTACTGATGGTGGGTCAGGGGTACATACCTGTGAACCAGCAGTCCCCTCGTCTGTTGCCTTTGAAGAAAAAAATCTCACTATCACCTTGACTCCCATTTGGGGGTCTGAGCAGCTTCGTCCAGACAGTCTGGGGAAGAACAACAATTTAAAAATTGCAAGTTTCACATGTGCAGCTGGAGTTCATCATGATTCAAAGGAAACTGAGTAGTTTATCCTGAAGGTGATATATATTCAATGTACTTAAGGAAATCAATTATTGGTGATTTATGTTCCAATCACAAAATTTAATCTATATTATGAATTTGCAGCTCTGTTTTCTGTTGATTTCACATTGGTGTGTTTGAAACTGAAGGTCTACAAACGAATGTGAAGGAAGGAGAAAACAGGGACCCAAATTGCAAAAATCTCAAATCTGGAGATAGTCATTTTATAATTGTACTGAGAGGTAAGATATTTTCAGTGTTCCTAAACAAATATGAATTTACTTTTATTGTAAAAAATTTATCAGTATTGGAAAATTAAGTATACAATAAAGATTACAGTAACTACATTCTCTTTAACTTACCTATGTGTGTGTTGATGGAAACTTGCCTGGAATATAAAAATCCTGTGAAGTAACTGGAAAAAAAAAAAAATGGTCAGTGTTCTATAATATTCTGGGCAAACATCCATACTTTGAAAACAGATGCATTCCCAGTAGACCATCTAAGGCAAAATGCAAGATTAATAACAAAAATAAAGTTGCATCAAAACTAACTTTATTACTGTAATGGAGGAATCTGCACATGAATTTTGGTGAGAGAAACCATAAAAGTTACTGAAATGTCAATTGATTGGAGCAGAGAGTATTCAATAGGAAATTTAATATTATAACCATGTGAGTGCTGTAATGAACTGTGTGTGTGTCACCTCTTTTAAAGATGCTCTGGTCTACAAAACTTAAGGGAAATAGAGAATTTCCAGTGTCTAGCAAGGTAATGAATGATACTTTGGAGGTGGACAGGAGTATTATTTGTGAGATATTCTAGACTGAAACATGGGTCAAGATAGCAGGAGTGGTCTCAGTGTGATTAAAATGGAAAGAGTTACAAAGTATTACTGAGGTGCAAAGGCAAAATTTATGAGGCCTGTATCATATCAGTCTGTGGGCACTAACCGACACTGATGTATATATATTACAGTTACTAATATTTTATGTATACAGTGTTGTTTGGCTAGTATTAGGAAGGACAGGATGATCAGTGCAAGAACAGACAATATAAAAATGGTGAAAAAGTGTTAGAAAGTGATTCGGAAGGGTAAAAAACAATGGGAAGACCTGTAAGAAGATGGTACGATACTGTGAGTCATTGTACTGTATAATTAAACATGGAACGAGAATCGATAAAGCAAATGAACTTGTGCATGATAGGCAAGAATAGAAGAGTGCAGGTTCAATCATGGACAATAACATTAATCTACATTGAGGTGACTCAAGTAAGTGTTTAACAGGTTCCCCCAGTTCGTAGCTGAGAAACTGCCAATAAGTAGGTCAAGTACCATCTTTTAAATTACTACAAGCAGCTACTGACTCAATATTCAAAACAACAACATCAAATGAAAACAATTTGTTCGAGTTATCCACATGTGTATTAAAACTTATGTCCACGACAGTTTAGGCCGGCAACCAGGTTAATACATGACAGTCCAAGGAATGGCTATTGGATCCTCTCACCAAGGATTAGTGAAGAGACTTTACTTGTGAATGTAAGAATGTGTTGGGTGGAAACTGAAAATTTCTTGAGGCTTGAAATGGGGAGTTACTGTACAGTACAGTATTTTGTTGACAATTTCCTCCTTTGGTGCTGGAGCCTTTCATGCCTTAGAAAAAAGGGAAACAGAGTATTGATGGGGAGTGATAATGATAAACAAAGAACGATACCTTCTTTGGTCGAGAGGTGACGCAGCTTGTGAATTTGAGCTTCACTTGCTTGTCTCGCATGTTGTGTTACTCCTTGACACTTCCTTGCACCACTCTGCCAACAAATATATAATTGATAAGATTATGTGTGAAATGAATTATAAATGTTAACAGAATAGACTATCAAGTAGAATAAATGGATAGACCTGTATTGTTTATGAAAGATACAACTATAAAGGAAGCCATTATTGTCCACACTATACAGAATGGGCACATGTGGAACAGACAATGGGTCCCCAACCTTGTCAATTTTATGGCAAAAAGTCCAGCCCTTGTTTTCATATATCAAACATAATATAGCAAAGTGGCTACATCAATGTACCAAATACCACACTCATACCTAGATTTATTTAATTACTCATTTATTATAGTACAGTACTATTATAATGGTCTTAAAATATTGCATTGACCAAGACAGCCAGTAACCTTTCGGCAACAACTTATCACACAACTCTGGTAATATTTCTAGATGAAAAAGGTACACCTATACACTACTCAAAAGCAGGGTTGGCAAATCAGTGATGCTGTCACAAATTTATAAAGTTTTTTTTTTTTTTTTTCATATAACAATATGCAGAGGAACTATTAAAATTCCTTACATTTTTATACAACTATTTTTTAACAACATTAGGGCATTTCTGTTATGCTTTTGTTGATACTAATAGCACTTTCTTGAGTTAGTATAATTATCTGCTTTAAAATAACCCAAGAGAAAATAAGACGGAGACATAGATGACCTCATGAAACTGTATACTGTACCTGCATGTGCTCCATTTCAAGTTGATTTGCAGCCAGTATAATGTTTGTACTTGTTGGAATCTGAAAGTCAAGGACCTGAAAAGAACAATGAGAATGTAACAATTCCCCCAATGTACAGTATAAATATAAATCATCTCCTCATGAAAATTCCAAGGCATTAAAGAAGGAATTCATATGAGTGTGAAGAATCTTTTTCCATTTCGAAGGTGGAATGGTAAAATCACAGCCAATGGAAATGATGAGTGGGTGTTCAATTCCAGTCATTCACACTGTAAAAATCAATGCAACCTTATTGGTAGTACTGTATACATCATGACATTGTGTGCAGTAGTGTAATAAAACTGCATACACAAAAAATAACTGTTTTCAATTTCTGGTCACCTGTATAACATGATATTAAAGTCACTTACCTGGCTGACGAATTGAGGACTCAGGTGCCTGGTGAAGGACTGGTTTGTCAGGCGAGTACTCTCGTGTCCGTGACTAAGTAATGACCAGGGAGTCATAAATGATCTTATCACTTGGCAAACACTGGCATGGAAAAAAGGGTACAATATTATCATTATACAGTATACTGTAATTAGTGTACATATACTTCCAATAAAATACTCAACTATATACTGTACTTCACTTATTCAATCGATGACAAACTCGCATAATATGGTATACCAACTACAGTAAGTCCTTGATAAAACACTTACCATGTAACACAGGCCAAGTTGATCACTTACTCTGATGCTTAGCAGGTTGTTGAAAAATACTGTATAGCCTACTACACTTTCTGTACAAGTTTATGTCATACAGATAAATTTCAATATCCTGATTTATTTCTTTTTATGACATTCTGGGATGTATATACAGTACACACATGTTCATATAAATGTATTCTTTCATTTATATTTTTAATACTTACATCAGGACAGGCATACATAATGAGATAAACATGTGGATTGAAGTACTACAGGAATAATACAGGTTACACACTTTAGTTACTGTTTTCATATAGCACCCTTTAGACTCATGCAAAACATTCATATGAATTCAAAATCACACTAAATTCTCATTGGCATTCATACTCTATCAAGTTTACACTATTACATATAATTTTCAACATGTGACTTAGCCTAACTTGGGTGATGGGAAGTAGGTTATCATCCTCATATTACCCTCTTCAAGGTCAGGATGCCTTATTTTATATACATTTTACTGAATACATACCTGTCCACATATTTCAAGTTCTCATAAATATCCTCAGTATTGCTTCATTAGACTTCATCCTCAAAAATTTTATCAGTTTAGGAATGTTTACAATAAATTTAGAAATGAACGACATAATATGTAAGTGGCCAGTTTAATCTTTGCCAGAATGTACCGGTATGTGAGGCAGTGCTTTATTTATAACATTTATGGTAGCCCAATTTTTAGCTGAGCTGGTTCTAAGTAATACATTATTCTGGACTACAAGTTCCAGTAACCTATGCAAAGGCCTTGTACTTTTCCCACACTGTACAGTAGACATTTTTTTTTTTTTTTTTGCACCATCAGTTAAACTCTCTGATCAATGTGAGTTCACCACTGCACATTAAAATCACTGCAGTACCATTCAAGGTGTTTACACTTCTCAAAAAATCCATTATATATTTTGTGAGCAATTATACATATTCACACATTTACATTGGCTTACCTGTAAACTCTCTTATATATAGGAATACCCGCTGAAGGTGGGCATACATAAAGTAATCCATACAGTACATATTTATCTGGTAGAGGGGTGTTTGTAGGGTACCTCAATTTGAGAAGGAACACTACAGCCAATGAAGATACAAAAACTGGCATTTTTATTTCAATGTCATCTTCAGTAATCAAAATGCAAAAGGAAATTACAGGCATATTACAATCAGGACTGGTTGTAGATGCCAGAATTCTCCTCACTCAGTACAGTACTAAGAAATCACTCTTTGTTGCACGATATCACATTTGAACAAAGCATTTTAAAATTTTGACCTGTAATTCAAGTTTCAAAAGTAGAATATCAAGAGTCACTTTATATTAATTATCTTAATCCCTCTCTTAATGACCCAGTGTCTGTAACACCATTATATAGTGCCTAATTTTATCTTGCCAAACTTTACTGTTCATTTGTGCATTCAATATTTAATTTCCCTTTGTTTTTAGATCACTGAAGATGACACCGAGGTGTCAAAACATTTAAAATAATGATGCTTTTTGTACCTTCTCTGGCTGTATTGTTCCTCCTGATACATATATTTTTATGTGCACTTACTGATAAAGGTAACGCACATTTACTCGCTGGAACATACATACATCCAGATACATACTACAGTATATTAAGAAGACATCACACTATATATATTTCCTCCACCACTTACCCATTAAGGTGCCTGTCATAATGGCAAGGTGGAGGCTACTGGATCCTCCAGACTGAGACACAAAGGAATGATTACAATGAGGAAGTATGTTTCATAGCATTGCAATCAGTAGCTTCCAGACAAATTCTTAGTCCTCTATTGTCTCACCCTCCAGCATCTCTGAAACATATAAAAGTACTGCTACTGCACTCCTAAGTAGTGCTGGATAGAGCTGGTTCGTATAGTATTCCCAGTCAAACATAAAAATTCTTCAAATGCAAGCCAAATTTCATGTCACAAATACTACTTTAATCTACAAAATCCAATAATATTAATTTCTTTTTAGAGTAACATAAGAATTCCATAAACTAAAACAAAATCACTTCCCTCTGTGGTTGTGAATATACAATCCTGGAGGACTAGGAATGCGTCCGCTACTGGCCAGTGTGACGTCACCGTTCAATAGGAGCATAATGGTGTTGGCAAGCCTGGTCTCCCCCAAGGCAGGCCTGCTAACATATACATCACATAAAGCACATCATATAATAATGCATATTATTATTTTGTCCCTTAAAAGAAACACACTGATACAGTTCTCACTCAAATCGACAACTGATGAGCATGAAATACTTATTTTGTTGTATAACAACATTCCAAACCTATAAACTGTTCAGACAATATGGGTTCATGCTCCATTTCTGTCATTTTCTCCAAAAAAACAAACTGACAAAGTACTTTCTATTATGAGGTTTACAAGATGCTGCAAGGTAAATGACCATGCGCCAATACCTCTTATCCAGATTTCATAATAGACAAATGCCAAAATATTACAGGCACTGAAACATCTATAAATTGGTCAGCTATAAGGATAAAATAACATAAATTATGCATTACTTCTTTCAGCATACATTTCTGTATCCTACATGGTACAATAATGGTTAATCCTTGCCTCAGAGCTCCTCAATAGACATTTTCAAAACTTTATACTGTACTGGGATATGTCTTCCCTCACCTTTGCTTCCCAGCATGGTGCAGACCAGCATCAACCAATTTATGCTTTAATGTTAAGCATAAGATTATGATCAAAGCATTAAATACACTATGGATCACCAATAGCTGTAAGCATTTTATGCAAAAGTGAAATGTCATAAGCAAAGACTCCTTGTCAAAGAATATTGACAGTTATCTCAAGGTGGGAATAATGTTCTTACAGTAATATGTAGTCAGTGATAAAGGCTATTGATTTCTTTGTTTTATGCTGTAAAAGGTCTTTACCTTGTTTACTAAAATTGTTTGTTGTATAACACATTTTGGTGGTGTTATTTCGTCTCGGCTCTAAGGGGACAGTACAGTGTTGATAAATCTGGAGGAACTGATTCCTCCAAACTATTCCAAGCAACAGGCCACCATTATTGTTTTTTTTTATAATTATGGTCCTGTTTCTGGCAATCTTGGGAGGAATAAGGCACTCCAATGTACCAAAAATGTAATATCTCTTTAAACTATATAATTTTTTGTGTACAGTACTATCTTCAGGAGGTCTGGGTGGGATTGAACGGTATTGTGTAGCAGTGCATGATTTGATGAAAATAAGGCCAGAGTAATGCTACTCTGATAGCATCTCATTTTATGATCTCAGTAATTACCGAGATCATAAATAAATGTGTTAATCAGCATTTATCACCGAGTTATCGGATTCTATGGTCTGGAAATAAATAACAATAGCATAAAATATTATAAACGATCGTACAATGTAATGGTAATGCAAGCTAAATATGTAACGGTGTAAGATTTCTGTGTTTTTATCTGGTGCTTCTCACTTGTTAATTGTACCAAAATGCAAAATATTTCCTATTATATGATACATCTCATACTTGAAGAAATACCCACACGGCCTAGCTATGATTATATTTATGTATGTTATCACAAACATATACATACCTATACTAAAAAGTAAACATAACCTGTCACATACTGTACATAAATAGCCCCAGTATGGAAACAGTGCCTGTACATTATATAGTTTTCCACACTACAAGAGATATTAATATAAATAATTACAGTACATCCAGGTATGTTGTTACCCTTTACCATGTTTTGTAAATTGTTGGTTTATATACAGTACAGTAATTGCATTTATTTTATGAAACTTGACAAAAGCAAGTAACATTAACCTTCTCATCAATCATGAATTTTTTTTTCCCCAAGGGTTGCAATGTCATCACCGGGCAAGTTATGCATCAAAGGGGAGATAAAAAAAAACTGTTTACTTTGGAGCAGCTGCCAGACATTGCCACACACCAGCAAATTTGGTTGCAGTCTTTTCTTGGGCAACTGTACATCCTGGTACAGTACTAAAGATAAGGCTGTTTTTTATTGGTCATGTTTCATGATCTCCAGACAAGTATTATTCAGGTACCAGCCAATCTTGGCTGATACTGTACTAGAGTTCCTCTAGTCTTACCAATCCTTTACCCCTCTGTAGAACCTTGCCAATTAACAGGATCATGTGGTGGGTGTGGGGTTTCAATCCCCGTCCTGTGCTGTGTCCGTAGAGTTTTTAACATGCCTGGAATATATACACTTCTGCAGCATCTAAATCGCCTTGGGGCTATTGCCTTACTGCCTACTGTATAGTATTTGCTTCCACACACTAAGTTACCCCTGTACCCCAACTTACAGCCTCATGGGTGCTCTGGTACTGTTGGTGATAAAACTTATCCAACACACATACAATGACTGAGAATATTAGTAGTTTCGATATACAGTACTGTATCTGTCAGTGACTTTGCATTCTTCACAGTGCTTGTAGTCATTTCAGCCAATTTCTTATGAGATTTTGGCAAACGATATAAGAAATTGGTTAAAGGGAAACCGGAATAATTTGCAGAAGAAAATGATGAGCAATGAAAGTATTCTTTCCTGAAATATGAATGAGATTACATTGTGAAAAGATTACAAGCAATGCAAATTGTCCTGTACCTCCCTGATATACAGTTTAATTTAAAATATGACAATAAAGTTACATTCAGAAGAACTTTCTGATCATCATATTGGTACAATACTGACCTCATCATTGCATCAATATAGAAATGTATGTCAAAATTTTATAAACTTTTCAGTCATGATCTGGATTATAATATTTTCTGTTGATGCTAATGCACCTTGGAAAATACAATTTAGTTTTGCAATCATCACACAGTCCAATAGTGTAACCAAAATATTCGTACCTCGTGTAACAGTTGAGTTATAAGTTAAAAATAGGAGTACAGTAGTTTGGCAAGGAAAGTTTACAGCGAGACACTAGGGAGGTAAAGCAGGCATTCCCTCAAACCAACCAGTAATGTCCATACATGCTCATTTAGGTACTATTCATATTATCAGAGGACAGCTCAAGTAAATGGGGTACACCACCAGCTAACATCTGGAAGCACAGTACAATCTCCCCAATCCTATCAAAGACCCCATGCTATCATACCACCATCTCATGCACGCACACACATAATCACGCACATATACATATTAAATAATTATATACTTGGCATAACACAGTACTGTATAATACATTTATGTTATTCAAACATAACACAAACCTTCAAAAGCCAATACACACCACGACTAAAAGTCTTTAGATCACTTGCCACTACAACATTTGAACATAAAGACAGTTACAGTATGCAAATAATATATATGCAATATGATGGAATATGCAAACCTTGCTGGGACCTCTAGCCCTCCGAGACACACCATAACACCCTTCAGATCACACACACGCCTCGATGCCTTACAGGTTGAACAGCCACTACACTATTAGATTATCAACACCATGAAACCCAAATCCTCAAGGTCAAAGATCATATTGGCATGAAAGGTACACAAACACTTGCCACAGCCTCCACAAACCCATACTGCATGCCATAACACACACACACATGCCAATGAACATTCAAACAAAACCCAATACATTTTATCATACACAAACACTCTTCTCTTCCACCTTGCTCACACCAATCCATCTACCAAAAAACATATCCATATTTAAATACATGTACCTCATTGCTCCATCCAGTCACTCAAGAAAAATATCCAGCTGCTTGCACGGTTCTCAAACATCCACCCTTCTGAGTCCTCCCTTCCCCGTGATTCTATCTATCTATCTATAGCTCTGACGCCTCGCTCCCTCCGGGAACTCCCCCCCAAGGGGTTGGCAATGGCAGAAGAGTCTCCATCTTTCCTTGTTCAAACACTCCCTCCTTACTTGGTCCAGCCCTCCCCTCCCACTCATGTTTCTCTCCTTTACATACTCTTCCACTCTGTTCTGCCATCTAACTGGTGGTCTGCCTCTCAAACCAGGTCCCACAACTTCACTTCCATACACCTTCTTTACAAACTCCTCACCTTGCATTCTCTTTACATGTCCAAACCACCTCAGTGTATTACGTTTCACTCTCTCAATCACTCCACACTCGATACCAGTTGCCTTCTCACTCATACCACGTCTCTCATACACTCTCATTACTTTCTCCATCCCACCTGTAAGTCCACATGCACCTCTCAAGTAACTAATTTCCACAGCACCTATTCTCGACTGATGAGCCCTACTCCATGTCCATGTCTCCGACGCATATGTCAGTGTTGGCAGGATTATAAAATTTCGTAGTCCCCTTTTCACTTCCATACTCACACTTCTACCCTTCATTATCCTCCCCAATGATCCTATGACCTGTCTACTCCTTACTGCTCTCTCCCTAATTTCTCCTTCCATACTTCCATGTTTACACAGAACTGTCCCCAGGTACTTAAACTCCTTCACTTCCTCCATCCTCTCACCCCTCAGAGTTATCTCACACTTCGTCCCAGTTGGTACTTCCACTCTGTAAGGTGTAGCAAAGTCAATTACTTCAGTTCCTGCTCTCTCAAACACCATCACTTTACTTTTACTCACATTCACCCGTGATTACAGAGTACTATACACCTGGCCAGACTGCAGTGTGGGCACCATCCCACCTTCTGGGTTATCAGAAGAGGTTGGATGGGTCCACTGCATATGCCTGTCCAGGATGCAGCACAACACCCCAAGCATAGTACAGAAGACTGCATTGCATACATCAATAACACAACATTCACTCAATGAGGGCTCTATGGGAAAACATGATCCAGGCTATGGGAACAACATCCAGCTAGTTTGTGGCGAGAAGAAACGATGATCAATACTGTAGGTTTATGCAAAAGGGAAAGAATTGTTATCTCTAGTTACAAGACAATGCCAAGTTATTGAAATTGTGGTATATAAGGCAACTGCATTTCGAAAATAGAATATGTGAAGTTAAAGCTGCAGTACAGGACTGGCACAATAGATGGTCATACAACTAGTTCCACACCAGTTTGTATGATGGTTAACTAATAAATGCATGTTTACCTGAAGGTACACTAGTGTATTATGATACTGAAACATTCAGTAGCTTAAATGTAAGTGTACCATACATCCAATTTACCTTGATGCATTTCATTAATAATACTACATCAACTGCATTCCATACAGATTTTAATCACAATATTCAATTAACATACTCTTTGAACAAATCTACAAAAACCTTTTAATTGAACCATCAAACCTGACGGTGTGGAACTAGTATTACGCACTAATACTCCCAAGGGATTATTTTCTCTATACTAATGTTGAACATCCATTTGTGGTAGTGCAGGTGGACGTAGTGGTAGCAGGAGTTGTGGTGGTTGTCGTGGTGGTGTTCGATCCATTGGTTAAATTGTTAATGATGCACTGCCGATAGAGTTGCGTTGGCTTCGTCGAGGATGGAATATTGGTGCAGGAGGATGTGGTGGAGGAGGAGGTAGAGGGGGAACGATTGTGCTGGGAGAGCAAGTGATAGCTATGGTTTTGTCCCTGTCCAACCACCCTTCTACGCTCAACTGGGGTGCTAGTAGCTGTGGTCGTAGTGGTTGCTTTGCCTCCACTGTGGTTGTCCAGAGGGATCTATAGAATAAAGAAAACCAGTTTTAATACTTAACCCACGAGCATGGTTCATTATATGTTGCAATGACCACAGATATACAGTATTCACTCCAGAGAAATAAATTCCCAGAGAGATTTCTTGTAACCTGTGGTTCTGCAGTATTGGCAACAGGAAGGGATGCAGATGAAGTTACTCGATGGAGAGGTGGTATAGAAAATTTCCTTCCTTTACAGTCTAGACAAACCACCCTTTTACTTGATAAATTCATGTCATAAACCAAAGTTTCACTGTAGAACAGTACTCTCTGCAGAACAAACTACTGTACAGTACTGTAAATGGGTCTTGATGCTGCTTCAGTACTGAATCAGTCAATTCAGTGGGGTTTTTTTGGCATGTATGTGTCCCTCATTTTCTTGTATTTCTTCAAAGATTTTCCTTCCTATCCAAGTTAGAAAGACTGGATTCAAATAGTGGTATCTACAGATATTGATAAATTGTTCAATTTAGCAGATAAGAGATCTGGACATGGTGTACTCATTACCTCACCAAGCAACCCCCAGGAGGCGTAACAAGAAGGGGAGAGCAGATTTACCAGTATTCATCTGTATGTTAGTGAGGACAACCTGATATTGTACTACATTATTGGGAAATAAACAAGATTTTGGTCAAATAAATTGTGTACAGTATATTGGATACTCTTCTACTGAAGATTGTGAAACACAAGCTAAACAAACTACATATTTCTTTCTCATTACTTTATCAGTATCTAATAAAAGATATGATCAATTACATTCACTTTGCCTTGGCTGTGCATCAGGTAAAGAATGAACTATGGCAATGTAGGATGCAGTTGAAAGTGTTTCCCTCCCACACAACATTTTCATTTGAAAACAAATAAAGTTAGTATTAGTGAACATCATGAAGGCCTAACACATTCAGATTACTACCTGAACCAAGACAGACTTCCTCCTGGTCTCAGCAGAGCCGGAGGAGCAGCTGGAGTAAACAGAAAACTCTGAAGAGGCTTTAGCATGAACGGTGCCCCCAGCCTTCATTGAGGTCACACTCTTGGTTGTCACTGTTTCCAGGCGGAGAGGTGAACAGCAGGAATGGGACACCAGAATGGCCTGAAAATATAAAGTGGCCCTCAGTAAAAAAAAGAAACAAAATTATGCATAGAATAGATACTGGTGTGCACAGATTCTAAAAGCATTCAATATTAATTATCTACTACAAGACTAAGTACAGGAGTTAAGAACCAAAAATATCTGTTGTATAATTTGATGGGAATGTACGGTATATATACAGCTAACGCAAAAGAAATCTTTGCACCAGCTGAAATCCGTAACCACGGATGATTTACTAACCTTATAAACTTTTTTAGGATGAAACAAATTTTTTTTATGTCATGACGGATTATTAGTATTTAGTCATTTTTCCATAAACTTTTAACACAGCTTTGATACGTTTTGGCATACTGGCAGCCAATTTTTTACAATAATCATCAACCTCAGCCCACAGCTTCCTTATCTTCACTACCCAACAGTCAACATTGGATATTGGGAGTTTGCCGAGCTAATGCTATCGCCTGGTTCTTTTCCTCCATGGTCACCTTAGTAGGACACATTTTGCAGCGTAATAAAAAAAATGCCTGCGAAGTAAAATTGGCCAAAATTGGGAGGGGGAAGTAGGGTATCCCCAAGTACCCTCACTCTAGGCCTGACTGACCCTTACTAAGTACACAAATTAAAACTCAAACATAGAAAATGAAACCAAAAGTTACCTAATAGGTGTTTTTTGTTGTATTAATTAGCTTGTAAGGTTGATAATCCAGAATAAAGACAAGGCGTTAGAAACTGTCGCGATTTGTTCGAGTGACGATTTCTTTTGCGTTAGCTGTATGTAATGTTTCTTAAACACTGGAGAATATAATTATATGGTTTGAAATTGTTCACTTGTGAGTTTAACATATTATGGGGACCAGTGAACACATTGGTTGAAGAATTATAGTCCTTCAATTTTATGAAGGCAAAATGCTGTGGCTGGGATAATCCCGTCAAGAATACGCATATACCAACTCTATCATTCTAAATAACAAATATCATATCCTTCGCCATGAATTTCTATTTGTTTTATAAATTCACTGCATATTGAGGACCAAAACGGTATTAACAACATTAATTAACTGCTGTTGTAGATGGTCATTTCTTCCACTAATTAACTGCTGTTGTAGATGGTCATTTCTTCCACTAAGTCTATCAATAGTGATGTTCCTCAGAGTTCTGTTCTATCACCCACCCTCTTTCTCCTTTTCATTAATGACCTTCTTACCTGTACCTTTTCCCCTATCCACTCCTATGCTGATGATTCCACCTCTTACTGATTCACTACAACACTGCAACAATGTTATAATACTTTCTCTCAATGTAAGCTTCCTCCCCTCAGGAGAGCTTGCAACACTCGCCAAGCCTCTCGTTCTCACCCCTTTTCTGTCCAACTCCCTAATGCAAGAATTAATAAGTACTGTCTTTTATATACACAACTGGTCAACTCTGGAACACTCTACCTTCATTCATCTTTCCACCTTACTATGACTTATGCTCCTTCAAACGCAATGTGTCTAGGCATCTCGAACAAAATTGGACATGATTTTGGACCATTTTCATTCTGTACTAACCATATGAAGATGACAAGCGGGCTCACAGCCTTTTGTCCTCATCTTTCTGAATAAAAAAAAAAATTATCCCATAGCAAGGGTGTGATGCTGTTATGGTGCTAACTCCCTTCACAATCATTCCTAATACATCCCCAATCTTTGCCCTTACCTGCTACTTTCACCTGCAAGTCAAATCAGGTAGTTTGTACAGGAAGATGATTATTATGAATGGTTCTGAGATATGACTGAAAAGTTACTGAATAAGATGATAATACAACAATAAGAATGGGAAAATTAAAAATTATGTTGATGACAGTAGCTGCTGCTGCTGTTGTTACTGCCATCCCATTGGTGGTGCTGATGAAGATGATTAAGATGATGATTATGACAAAATCACAACTATGACAATGAAATGGTGAGGAGAAATCATCTTTTTCTAAAGCACTGACCTTGAAGCCTGCCCTGAATTTGTCATTGAAGAAGGCATAGAGGATCGGGTTGATGCAAGAGTTGGAAGCCCCAAGCCACTGAGCAATGGGTGCCAGCATATGGATAATGTGAGTCTCGGTTTCGGTAGGTACCACACCAAGCTGTGGATTTTGGATTGGAAAATATTACACTAATTGGCAGCAAAAGAAGTGTATTATATACAAACTAGTTGGTGACAAATATAATACTGTACTGTACTGAATTAAATTTGGTTAACAAGAAACATTCTGATTGGTATCGAAAATAATCAAAATGGTTGATATACTGGTTGGTGGTAAAAATACTGGATGGTGATAAAAATTCATACTGAATGACAGTGAAAATACATTTTGGTAAAAATGCTATACTGTGCTGACTAATGTTACTAAGCTGATTGATGACAAAAACACTGTACCGCACTGGTTGGGGGTAAAAATAATATTACAATTTGGTGTTAAAAGTTATCGTACTGGATGGCTGTAAACACATGCAGACTGGAATAACATTCTATCTATCTATCTATCTATAGCTCTGACGCCTCGTTCCCTCCGGGAAGGTAAAAATATTATAGTGTTAGTAGTGTTACACTGAAATGATCTACAAATGTCATAAGAGCTCGGGTTGTATTAAAAAACATTCATAGTGGTACGGGTAATATGGCTCCACAGAAAAACAACAGAGCCATCGTATTGGTGTCTCGCCATTGTATGCACCACAGAGGTTCTTGCATACAGCCCATAAACTCAACAACACTATGATGAAAGCAGAATAATAGCCTTAGTAACAATATAAGCTAAATCTAATAGTCCTAATTTATTCCTTGTGTATATTTAAGGGAGGAATCTCTTGTTGTTAAATTGGAAGGCTACTAATTCCTCCAAACTATGCTAGGAAATAGACAACCCCAGTGTTACTAATAGGGGATCTGTTTCATCGCATAATTTAGAAGAATCACTATGTCATCACTTGACCATTAGATTACACCTTTGAACATGATAGTACTTAGGAATTGTGCTGACTTTACTGTACTGTACAGTAAAAACTCATAAAACTAGTCCTATCCTTATTATCTTATCATTTCCACACCTTTACCTTTTTTTGGTGTTTAATAAACCATCAACTAGGGTTGATTATTAGGCCTGACAAGAATTAGATATATACTCATGAATGCAGATGTGCAACAGTTCCCGTATAAAATTATTATTAGTTGTTTGGTGCTTCATACATGATGAATTTTTGGCGTAACTGTCCAAACCCTAAGTGACAAGCCTGAATCAACTGAACCCCTGCAAGTTCTGCAACAAAACTTACACATAACATAATAAGACGTGCCCAATAGAAGATGGGGTATTTATTGAAAGAATTGCCTTTATGTAGCAGTGTTGCCAGATCCAGCTAGGTCCCACTATATTGCCCTGGTCATTTCCTGTACTATACCATGTTTGTTTCCCGGTAGTTTACCCAGGTTAGGTCCCAGTAGTCTGCTGTGGTCTAGGTTAGATTAGGTAAGGTCAAGTAAGGTCAGGCTTATTTTAAATATGCCATATCTTGGAAACGGGGCATTTGCAGAGGAAATAGTCTTACAATGGTCTAAATAAGTGGGTAAGTAAGGTAGAAAAACTGTATGCGATAACGGCAACTCGGTATTATTACAGAATAACTGGGTTTTTGGCAAGGCTTGAGCAGTATTACCACATTAGGCTAGGTACTGGAAATTTTCCCCAGTCACTTTATAATAGTTTACACTGGTTATACCCGGTAGTTTGCCCAGGTTAGGTCCCGGTAGTCTGCTGTGGTCTAGATTAGTTAGGTCAGGTCAGGTAAGACTAGTTTCCAAATTATGTTTGTAAACGGGGTATATCTCGAAAACGGTGCATTTCCGAGAGAAACACCATTGATGAAAGTGTCTTAGAAAGGTCCAAAATAGTGAATAATGATACTAATATACCGGTATACAATGTAGTGAACCCATGTTTTCTGTAAATTTACCAGCAACTCTTTCAATATTTACCAATTAGATGTGCCACATGCAAGATAATAATTAATGTAAGAGTGTCTTTCAATCTCAGCTGATCAGTGTTATATATGAATATGATATAGACAAATAGCGAAATTACTTAACATTAATTTTTGTCCTCTACTATACGCACTTTCAGCCTGGCGAAGATGGCATAGAGGGGAAGCCAGGAGAGAGCGAAGAGTATGACCACCACCAGCAACATCTTGATCACCTTGATTTTGGACCTCTGCATCATCATGGCTACACCTTCCTGTTGCTCACCAGGCAGTTTCCGGCGCCACACCTGTACAGAGACGGGTATTATTAATTATTGGAGTGGACAGCTGCCCAGGGCCCTCCATTATCAGGTGACATACACTACATGGTATCTTGTATGGGCCGGGTAAACTTGATTAGGGGCTGAGGAAGGTGTATAGGGGAGGGGAGGATTTCACAGTTCACAACATGCAGTACACTTCGTTGAGGTTGAGGCCGCTCTCTCTAGCAGCTCTACAGTTTTTTTTTTTTTTTTTATTCCAAATTAATCAAGTCGTACTGTATTCTAGTCTGTATAGCATATAGCCTCTCTTATTTATTTATCTATTTGTGCAATGATTTTTTCTTTAACATTATCACAAAAACAAGTTGAGCAAAAATATCACGATGATTCTGTCAGAAATTCTGGCAGAAAGCTGTGATCATTAATTTAAAGAAAACGGGAGTGTAAATAAATAGTTATCCATTCCATGAAAATATATGGCATAATTTTATATTAATTTTTATATTAATATTTTTGTATTGCTGAAAATACACAATTTTATATTTTTTACCATTGAAATATGTGTGTACTTTTTATAACTTTGGAATATATACAGGATATATATAATATTTCACAGCATAATTTACTCAATTTTCATTTACACATGCTCAAAATGCTCATAAAAGTGCTAAATATTCAAAAAATTCCAGGACCCCTCAGCTGCCTGATCAGCAGGCTCGCTTCGCACGCTACCCAACCCTGTACGTGGATTTATAATAATTGGAGGCCTTCACACAGAGGCTGCTCATGGACCCCCACAGGTGTAAATCCGGCACTGCCTGCAGAATATATGGAGAGAGAGAGAGAGAGAGAGAGAGAGAGAGAGAGAGAGAGAGAGAATCGTTGTGAAGGTTAACTTGAGCCACTTCACACGTACTGTAAGCTCTAGCCTATACTCCGTACAAGCGCGGATGACAACACTCCTCTCACTCTTGTCACTTGTCTCATCAACAAGTCTGCCCCTAATAGGTTACTCTGATTTACTACATGCACCCTCTTTCTCTTCGTCTCATTGGGCATTATTTGCTCTCATCTATCATTGTTATACTGGGCATTGCTTTTCTGAACTCCCAGTACAAAATGTTTAAGTTAGACTTAGGTTTTTACTGTAGTCGTTTAAAAGCTACTTACAAATATTACTTTTAGTTATATTAATAATAATTACAATGAGTTATGCATCAGAAAAAAATGTAATTCATGTATTTTCTGTAATTATTGAGTGTATACTGTATTGTAATTTGCATAATAACCACTTTGGTGGATAATAAAAGAATCTGAATCTGAATCAGTGTATGCTTCCTTCTTCAGGAAAACATGAAGCCTAATATCAACCAAGCTAATTACAAGAGTTAACCCATACAACCAATCTTTCACAGAGAAACTAACTAATTAACTCTTGTATACAATCCCTTTCTTTTATTTTATGCTACGTTAATCGCAATGTGTCTTGATCATATATTAACTTACCGGTGTGTAGCCTACTTTTTTCTTCAGAGGTGGAAACAGTAGGTGGAATTAATATAGAGAAACAACGTGGACAGAGACAGACACAGAGATCCACCCACCTTGCGCCAGATAAGGATGTAACAGACGGAGATGACGGTGAGAGGCAGAAGGTAACACATCACCAAGTTGGCCAACACAAAGTACAGGTTGCCACTCTCCTCGTCTGGCCACCGGTCTGTGCACACCTGTAAGTTACATGAGCACACCTGTAAGTTACATGAGCACACCTTTAATTTACATCAGCACACCTGTAAGTTATATGAGCACACCTGTAATTTACATGAGCACACCTGTAATTTACATGAGCACACCTATAAATATGTGAGCACACATACAAGTTACATGAGCACATCTGTGAAATACATGATCATATCTGCAAGCTACATGACACACCTGAAAGTTACGTGAGCACACATAAAAATTCATAAGCACACTGGCAAGTTACACAAGAACACCTGCTGTATATTATGTGAACACACCTGTACACCACATGAACAAACCTGTAAATTACAAGAGCACACCTGTGTACTTATTATGTGATTGTCACGATACAAGCTCACAACATATTTACTACCCACCACAGATCTGTTTTATCTTGCACTTCCACACAAATTCATCCACACATCGTTCCTTTGAAGAATTATAGGAGGTCTTTATTTTCAAGTATTATCTAGAGGGGGAACGGGGCGAGGGTGATGGGGGGAAATCTTCCTTCCAAAAGATGTTGATGCTGCCCAACATACTGGTGAAAACCTAACATGAACATTATCTAAAGATGTTGAGGCCACGATTCACAACACATTTAGTGAGCCTAAATATGACCACTATAGTTCTTGGGGTTGTGTACTAGCCAGATGAGCCACTGTAATAATGCTGTAGTCTTGAGGTAATAAATAATAATACGCCCAACAGTTGTATATCTTGCATGACCAATGTTGTGGATAACTGACAAAACAACCATAGATCCCGATAGTGAGCACACCTGTAAATTACATAAACACCTGTAACACCTGCCAGTCACATGAGCACACCTGTAAATTACGTGAGCACACCTGCAACTTTACATAACATCAGGTGTAATGGATTAGGTCATCATACATTCGTTCTACTGACTAATTGATAGGTGTAATAAATTATAAATACATGTGTGCCGCCACGATATAATCAAAGGCCAACTGACATGAGTGATTTAAGAGAGTGATTGATGAAGTGAAATAACCTATGTCTTTGGTTGATATATAATTATACAAGCTGTAAATGATACTAGAGTAATTTGTACAGGTGTGCCGCCACGATATAATCACAGGCCAAGTGACATTAATTATTACAAAGAGTGATACTATATAATTATGTCATTGGTTGCTATATATACATAACTGTTATTAACGTAATTTGTACAGGTATGATGCCAATGATATACATGTCATCATATTATTACAGGGTGATAAACAGCAAGGATGAATGGGATGATGTGATTGTTTCCGTAATGAATCAATGCCGCTACCAACCAACCAACAAGCTGCTTCATATGATATTACTTACACTTGTGATACATAATTTCTGACCAGAGTCTGAGGAGCAGAAAGCTTCGAATCGCCTGGTATTGCTCATTTCCCCATCCAGTACACCTATAGAGGCTGAGTTCGAATGCAGGGTATGTGTGGGTGTGTATGTGTGTGGGATTACGTATCACGAGTGTACGGTACAAGCAAGGCTGATAGACAATTAGGATGATAGACTCTTTGTATAGTTCTTGGGTACAGCAGGTGTCTATAATACATAAATATAGTGTTATACTCGATGATCAATAGCGGACTGTCAGCAGAGATAATTATGAACAAGTGTGAGGTTGGTTCTGAATGGTATGTGTGTATGTGTAATATTCATGCGATACTGACAGGTGTACATACAAGTTGCTGCAAAAAACTGCTTCAAACTAATGTGTGTGTAGGAACATAATATTGCGCAAAGGATGAAGGATGAGACGGAAACAAAATTAATGATATCCCTGCACGCGACGACACCCGTGATCTTATGAAGCTGAGCTATTCACACAACAAAACATTACATACAAGTACACCCGAGCTCGTAAATTTGCGACCACCTACCTACTTAGATATTTATGCCATTTGAGCTGGTAACATTTATTTAGGGAGGAATCAGAGTAGGTGAAACATAGTAAAGCGACATGATACAATTAAATCTTTTACCTACATATTGACACCTTCCCCACACAGAGTTACCAGCTTAGATGACATAAATATTTGGGGACGTGGTCGGTAATTTACGAGCTCGGTTGTACAATGACTTCCAACACTGAGATAGATATTGGCCGTGTGGTATCGATAACTGAGGTTGCAAGGTTAATTAAGCGAAGAATAATACACTTTTGATGTACTGTACATTGGAGTGCCTTGATTCCTCCAAAATATGTCAGGAAACAGGACCAGATTAACAAATATAATGGTGGTCTGTTGCTTGGAATCAGTTGCTCCAGATACACCAACACTTTATTTGATGCAGTCCCAAATGTAAACTGTATGGTACTTACTATCCTTCACACTGTTGAAACATTTGTGGAAGTATAAAGTAAATATTTATGATGGACAATTCACTCACGCTCTATCAACAAGATTTATTGTGTCCCTTATATCCGAATATGGCAACTCAGTCATCCAAAAGTTAGTGACCATATTATATAGTTTCTGTATAATTCGGTTTCAGTTCAGAGAAGCAGAAAAATATCCTCATGACTGCCAGGTGTGGTTTGGGAAAGTGATTTTTTTAAAAGTGATTTGATAGGTAAAGTTATAGTAAATAAAGTAGCCTACAAGTGAGTTAGAGAATATAATCACCAAATGATGGCTTGACAGATTTTGCTTTTGCTGTACAAACACTCGCAATCCAAAATATGTATCCATGAGGCTTGATTCGAACAGCCTGATCAAGTATTAAGCGAGCTCAAGCAAATGAATTACAGGATAAGCTTTATAATTGGTTCACTAGTATGTCAAATGATTCGAAAACTCAACAAGACCTGGATACAAATTATGGATTAAGCGAGTGTACAGTTGCCGGCACTTATAACTGGTACATCTAGCGTTGTCAGTCCATTTCTAATGTAAGTACCAGTTATAAGTGCTGGCAATTGTATGTACAGTTGGACACAGGAATTGTGCTACAGCCCAGGTGAAATATACTTGTCCCACATGAGTAACCAGTGTCTATTATCAGGTAGTTGCTTTTTATTACCATCCTCAATACTGACTTCTGCCCCTGGTGTCTCCTATTTGGCACTAAGGAACTTGATATTGGGAGAAATTGACCATCTTTCACTTGGGCTATTCCTCGATTTCCTGTGTCCAACTGTACGTGTGGTGTGTCTATAATTGACAGGGACATTTTTGATTGACTGGTTCAATGACCCTTGTTGCTGACGGGTTTGTTTATCCATGAAAGCTACAATATTATAAAGGAGTGCATGATTATACAGATGTGGTTTATGCAGTGCGTGTACAATGGCTTATATATATATGACAGTTTGATGGCTATATAACATGAATACAGGTGTGCAGCGGGATTATTATTTATTGCTTATGGGGGAAGGTTTTTTTTTTTTTTTGTGTGTGTGTGTGTTGGTAATTCTGGAGCAACTGAAACTTCCACACACACTATTCCAAGCAACAGAAAAAAACGACACCTTTATTATCTTATCTCTTCCTTCTCCTGTTTCCTAGCATACATTATATATATACTTTGGAGAAATCAAGGCACTCCAATGTATCAAAAAAGAGTTACTTACCACCTTAACAAATTGGTAAAAATATGATAATTATATAGTACAGGTGTGCTGGATTATTACAGGGAAGTTAATTAACAGGTGTTTGGATTCCATTGATAGACCGGTTGACCGGTTGACAGGTGTGTGTGTGTACTGGCATCATCCCTAGCTGCTCGTACGCTCTTTACCACAAATACTTTCTTTACTCCATTGCAGTTCTCTCTGTTTCCCTTCCATCTTTAAAAACATCTTCCCAAACTCTATACACTTCCTCTCTCTCTATCTCTCTCTCTCTCTCTCTCTCTCTCTCTCTCTCTCTCTCTCTCTCTCTCTCTCTCTCTCTCTCTCTCTCTCTCTCTCTCTCTCTCTCTCTCTCACACACACACACACACACACACACACAACTGCAGTATATAGAAGCCGGGGTATTGCCTGTAAAGATGTGGGCAATACGTTAATGTGTGTGTGTGTGTGTTATTTTTTTTTTTTTTTTGCGTCACGTGGAACCCTCGCCAATCTATTTTCCTCTCTTAAAAAGCTGTCTGTCCCTCTTCTCCTTCTTTCTCCCTTCGTCCTCTCCTCCTTCTCCCTTGTCATAGGATATACATGAAGAGTTTGTCTGGCCCTGGATGGTAAAGTCTTTTTTCATTCACATTTGTAATCTAATCTATCCTACAACTTTCTCTTTCTTTCTTTTTCTCTTTCTCTCTTTCTCTCTCTCACTCACTCTTTCTCTCTCTATCTATCTATCTCTCACACACTCTCTCTATCTATCTATCTATCTCTCACACTCTCTCTCTCTCACTCACTCTCTCTCTCTTTCTTTCACTCACTCACTCTCTCTCACTCTCTCTCTATCTATCTCTCACTCTATCTCTGTATCTCTCTCTCTTTCTATCTCTCTTTCTGTCACACACAACATTTCCTCCCATGTACTCTTTCGTCCTCCTTCCCTTCCTTCCTAACACATTCCACGCTTGGTAAAATTAGGTCTAATTTATAAATCACTTTAGGACGACTGTGTAATCACTTTCTAAAATTACCAACCCTTCCTCCTTCCTCTTCCTTTTCTCTCATTTCTGTTTTACTATTTATTTCTTCTTTTATTCCTCTCTTCCTCTTTCTCGGTTTATTTTTTTTTTTTTTTTTTTTTTTTTTTTTTGCTTTAATTTTGTTGTTGTCACTTTCCTCTTCTTCTTCTACTCATCCTCTGTTATCCCTAATTTCTTTCTTCTCTCTCTTTCTTCATTATCACCTCCACATCTATCTCCTTCTTTACTTTGATTTTTCCTGTTCTCTTTCCTCCCTTTCTCTCTAATCTCCTGCCTACCTCTCTCTCTCCCTCTCTCTCTCTCTCTCTCTCTCTCTCTCTCTCTCTCTCTCTCTCTCTCTCTCTCTCTCTCTCTCTCTCCTCCATTTTATCCTCTTTGTTGCTTTTCCATTAGCTTTGAACTTTGAACTCTTACATTTTTCTCCTTCCATTCTTTTTTCCTTTCCTTCATTCTTTATCTTTATCTTCCACCCACTCTCCTACTCCATTCCTTTCTTCTATTCTACCTTCCTTTCCTCCTCCATACACTCCTCATCTCCTTCTTCTACTCCATCCCACTCTCCTACTTACTCTTTTTCCTCCTTCTATTCTACTTTCCTTTCCACCTACATGCACTCCTCCTCATCTTCTCCTCCTTCTACTACTCCATCCCACCCTCCTACTTACTCTTTTTCCTCCTTCTATTCTACTTTCCTTTCCACCTCCATGCACTCCTCCTCATCAACTACTCCATCCCACCCTAGTAATCCTCTCCGCCCCGCCCCGCTCCGCCACCCACTCACCA
>JAWZYT010000506.1:0-43602 GCA_034508575.1 Petrolisthes manimaculis | reverse complement strand
CAGACACGAACACTGTGAGTCTCGTGAGGTTGACGGAGAGGAGAAGGGGTGAGAAGTGTTGTGTAGGACCGTCGGCAAACAGGTCTCGTTGAAATCTTTAATTCATTGATATACGAGAGATCAATCAACTATCAATCGCTTTAGGGTAATTCATTTCTCTGATATACTGCACAGTTTAATAACAAATAAAAGCCTTTGTGGCAGGAATGGAAGGGAAGTAGGGAGGTAAAGGAGGAATGGGAGGGAGGGAAGGAAGGAAGGTACATAATTATTACATAAATATATATTGAGGTCGATACATTTCCTCTACTTCAACTACTACCCGACTACGACCCCCTTACTACGACCACTCCCAGTACCCTCCTACTACGACCACCCCTTGTACCTTCCTACTACGACCCCTCCCTCTACTTTCCCTCCAACGGCCCCCAATCCCGTAATCCCCACTCCACCCACGACCCTCACCTACCCCAATACAACCCACTCCCTCTTTGCATCCTGTCATACTCTCTCTCTATCGCCACTCCCACGTCCCTAAAATCCCTCCCATTCTACGCTACCCCTATATAATATGACCCACTCCCTCTCTACAACCACCACTCCCACGTCGGTAATCCTTCTCTAAACTCCTCAAACGAAACAATCCCTTTAGCCTCACTATACCACGGCCAATTTACATCCCTCTCCATATTCCTCCCACAAACCAATCCCTCTAACCTCTCCCATCATCACCCCCCCTACCCCCCCACCCTCCCTCCAAACTCCCACACGGTTGACAATACCCGGGGTCCTCGTCAGCTGCATACGGCCTCTTGGAAATCCGATATTCAGATGTGATATCGAGGGGCAACGGTCCAGGCCAGGTGAGGTGAGTTACAGCCCGGGACAAGGCGCACCTCGGACTCTATCTAGAAGCTGTGTGTTTGTGTGTGTGTGAGAGAGAGAGAGAGAGTGTGTGAGTGTGTGTGTGTTGTGTGTGTGTGAGAGAGAGAGTGTTTGTGTGTGTGTGTGTGAGACAGAGAGAGAGAGAGAATGTGTGTGTGTGTGTGTGTGTGTGTGTTTATCGACTCAGGAAAGAATGACGAATATACTTCTGATGGATATACTTGCACAATATGGATATACTCAATAAATATTATACTCATGAGAGAGGGATATAATTTTATACTCAGAATGGACATAAGTGACACAGATAGATATTTTCAGGAGAGATTATATTACCAAACCCTGGAACATCATCGAGGTAGACGAATATACACGTGACAAGGAACTATACGGATTATGGATTGTATTTATAGGCGCGGTGTATAAATTGATACGGAAAAATACAATTGAAATGCCACCTATGTATATTTGTATATATAATTTACACGATTTTTTTTTTTTTTGAGAGATGGACTTCGTTATCCTCTGTATCAGTGAAGAACAAATCAAGAACATAAGAAAAATAAAATATACGAACTTCATTTACCGATTTCCATTTTATATTGTTAGTGTTAATATTATTTTTCTGTGTTGTTTTTTTCAAGGCTGGTGGTGTCTCTACTCTTTTCTAATAACAATGGCATTTTTCTCACAGAACCCTAAGCTGATTAACCAACTCCGTCCCCTTTATAGTGTGTGTGTATGTATGTATGTACCGTGGAATGTCGCTCACTCCTTACTGTCCTTCGTGTAAATAGCTGCCATCTTTGTTATTGTCCTTGTTGTTGTTGTGACTTGTTTCTCTCGTCGTTCCTTACAACTGTTCTCTCTCTCTCTGTCTATCTGTCTGTCTGTCTGTCGCTCTGGTGTACTGTAGACTATTCCAAGCCCTTAGTAACCCACCTACTCATCCATCCATCCATCCATCCATCCATCCTCGTCACCCAAACCCGTCACCTTCCTTGGCTACTCTAGATCCCAAACACGGAAACCAGAAGGAATTAAATGGTATGTTTCAGGACCCCCCACTACCACTACCACCACTACTACAACAACAACAACCACTACTACCACCACCACCACCACCCCTACCACTACCAGTACCACCTCTGCTCCCTTCGTGGAGTCTGAGGAAGAGACCGTGGCCGAGGGAGAACAAGAGTCTGGTGGTGACAATGGTAGTGAGGAGGGAGCTAAGCCACATGTAGCCGAGAGTGGTAAGAAAGATGGCAACCCCCAGCCCTCAGAGACTCAAAGTTTTTTTTTGTTTTTTTTGTCACGGAAAAACGGCCCTTTTTACGACCGCACCGAAGAGAGGGAAGACTAGTGCAATCTCTTTATTTATTCATTACTGTGTTCAACTAACTAACTAACTAACTAACTATATACTCTGTGGATATTGGTGCATGTGCTGTCGCCAGTCTAACACGTGATTGATGATCCTCTTGGCTTCTCTCCCTCTTTGTTTATGGCTAACCTTTTGAATTAACATGTTTTCTGTGTGTGTGTGTGTGTGTGTGGGTGGGTGTGTGTGCTTCATCCAATCTTAATTAACGTTTAGGTATAATTACAGTTTTCGGGTTTTCATTTCTTCCTTTCCAGATTTTCTTCCCCTTGGCTTCAGGATTGACGGCATCAGTGTACTTACTGTATTATGCTTTTCAATGTGTGTCAAGTTTCCCTTCTACTACTACTAACAATAACAGCAAATATTCCCAAACATTTTCCTGTGCCTATTAGCAAGCAACGTGGAAAAGATATATTGTCACGTTCTTGCATTTTGATCGATCGACAACTCTTCCCCTCGTGAGCCTTTTCTTTCTCCCCTTTTTTGAGTGATTTTTCAAGCCCTCGTGGCATCTCCTCCTCTCTGACCCCTTTCCCTTCTCATCGGACCCTTCCCCTCTCCCTCCCCTTGACCCGAAAAATATAACCTCAGTTCACCTCACTTCACTACCTCTCCGTGACCCGTGAGGTGTATATAGTTGAGGTGAGCAGAGGTTACTCGTTGAACAAGCTTATGGAGAAATGAATATTTTGCGAATCAATCATCGACTCACCTGTCCAGTATAAATATTTGGGTATTTTAAACTCAAGAGGGTGATGTGATTGGGATACTCGTGATTCCTCCAAACACTGTTGCCAAAATAAACAGACCATCCGATTGCTACTAATAAAGAGGATCTGTTTCGCAGCATAGTTTTGAAGGAATCAGAATCCCCTCTATTTTTTACCATCCAGAAAGTATATACATCATCTCAATATATTTCCAAGGGAGTTTGTTCAACGAGAAAAATAATAACGCTTATACCGACAAAAATATAAATAACACAAAAACTGATATATCCATGTACAGTTTGTTTGTCAGCCACGACCCAAGTGTCTGTGTCTGTGTGTGTGTTTATCAGTTTGTTGTTGTCCATCACACCACCAAGAGTCAGTCAGCCAGCCACGACCTATACTGTGTCTGTGTCTGTCTGTCTATCTGTGTGTGTGTATATATATATCAGCTGCTGTCCCATCACACCACCAGAGTTAATTAATAATAGCATGTTGTCTCTTCCCTCTGGCCCGCAGGCTTGTCTACTGTAAAAAAGCCACCAGGTAAGAGTTGTACAGCTATAGGGAGGAGAAGAAGGAGAAGGTGGTGGTGGACGCTGTGTTTTGTTTGTCACTCCTTATTATTCAGTCTTTTGGTTTTCGTGTGGCGTTAGCACATTATATTAACAGACTAGACTGTGGGAGGAGATACATAGAGAGAAATGGAGGAAGCGAGAGAGAGAAAGAGAGAGAGGAAGGCAAAATGCATGCAGACAGAAAGACAGATACAGAAAGGGACAGAAAGAGAGAGAGAGGTGAGAAGGACGATATAATAGAAGGATATACAACTGGACAAACTGAGAGGGAGAGGAATGGGTTAGAATGAGAGACAGGGAACTGAATGGATTATATTTAAAAAGGAACAGATAAAAGGGAATAGGCCAAAGGATAGAAAAGGAACAAAAAGATCAAAACTTGTGTAAAAAGGATACGACACATTAGGAGAGAGAGAAAGAGGGACGGATTTGGCCCGTGAAATAATAGATAGGGAAGGTGTCCATACATTATTTGGAGGGATCAAGGAGCTCCAATGAACAAAATTATACAGTACTATCCCCTAAAGAATACATGTAAAGTTAGAGGCAAGGAAAGATCAGATAGGTAGACGTCAGGGAGAAATGGGGAAGCTAAGAATAAAATGGCACGAAGGCTTGATCATGTAGCCTAAGTCTTGTAAGGGAAGACTGACTGACTGACTGACTGACTGACTGGGGGGCAACCTTTCAGTCTTACACACCACGATACAATACACCTCACACCCAACCCTGTCAAGTGAAAAGATCTGATGGAGAGGAAAAGGACAAGGGCAATAGTTATTCTGTCAGGAGTGGTCAGGGAGGTGGCCTAAAAAGTGTGGGTTTAAGAAGAGATAGATGGGTGGTGATGGATGGGTGGTGATAGATGGGTGGTGATGGATGGGTGGTGATAGATGGGTGGTGATAAAGGTGCCGTGAAGGATGGGTTTAGAGGATAGATATTATGAGCTGGAGAGAGAAGACAGAAATGTAGAAGTGGACCCTAATCAACACTGGGAAGAATTTTATCCGTCCCTCTCCCCCCCTTCTCTCTCTCTCTCTCTCTCTCTCTCTCTCTCTCTCTCTCTGTGTGTGTCTCTGTCTCTGTTTCTCTCCTTTATCCCATCTCTCGTTTCTTCTCCTCTATCTCTCTCGCACACACACACACACACACACATACACACACACACACCACTATCATTTGGGGTTGCACAAAATGGATTTCGTTGCATGAGCTGTTTATTTTTCCACGAGTTTTTATGGACATTTCGGTTTTTTAAGATTTTTTTTCGTGGTGTTGGATGTGTGATGCTCGCAATTTGTTTTGGAATTTTTATAGTACGTTTTACAAGGTGTACAATTCTTTAATTTTATGTATATCATTTGCCACTATTTTTTTTTTTTTAATTATTATTTGTGCCTATACAATTGAGATGTTTTTTGCGCCTTCCATTTATACGTATTTAGTTCTGCAGTGAGTTCACCCATGTTAACTGGATATATTTTGGCTTTTTCAGCTTGCATTGATTAATTGTTTGTGCATGCCTGTGGTTAGAATAGTAGGGTATACTTTCAATGCAGTAATATTATTCACTTTAGCATAGCAAATACACTGCACTTTACGATTAGGTATTTTATGTCCTTGTCAAAGTACTTATAAGATGAACACGTCAATGATTAGTTATATTTTTAAATAGAATTGAATTAGAATTTCATGAAAGCTTAAAAAATTATACAGCTCTGTTTGTTGCTAATTAAACCATGACATCCAATTACATAAACAGTACATCCATTTGAGGACAAGACTTTTTGAAACCACATTAATAGTCATCATTTCTTTATCAAATCTCGAGTGTTACGAGAATATGAACTATAGAATCAGAGTAGCCTATAACAATGGTGGTCTGTAACTTTTCACACACTGACATCACAACAGCAGTGTGGTATCGAATCCTAAATGAACCTAAGACCTTAACATTTTGCCCACTAAAATTTTACATAATGTAATTATGGAAATTATTGAACCCAAGTTTTCTCACTACGTCAAGCTGATACGACAAAGCCTAAAATGTCATTATAGTCACTACTGTCATTAAGGGGAGATTATCTTGTTGGTGAATTGGAGGACTATTGATTCCTCCACACTATATGCCACGAAACAGATCCACTACTATTGTGACACTGAGGTCGTCTGTTTTCTGGCATACTTTGGAGAAATCAGTAGCCCTCAGATTCGCCAAGAAGAGAATTAATCTCCCCTTAAAAGAGAGGCAAACCAAACCACTGATACCTAAAACGAGTGACACATGTTTTCTCTGTCCCTCCTACAGTGTCTGGGGCTGTGAGGTCAGTGTCTGGAGGCAGCTTAGCGGTCCTCTCTCTCCTGCTGCTGTGCTTCCAACACCTTCACCTCCACTGAATGAAGTAAGTGATTCCATTGAGTTTGTGAATATTGTGAAAATGGATTGGCTGATTTTCTAGTCCTGGTTATTCTTCTTAAATCACCAGTAGCACTTTCCTTGGTAATCAAAATATTATTCTCTCCTACATGTACAGTTCTCTTGCTCTTGTGACATTTAAATAAGCTCTGCATCCCATCAAAACCATTATTGTATTAATTTACAGAAGGATTTGTTTGGTTAGTAGTCAGCATAAATGAGTTAAATTTAGCCTTACATGCATTAAATCAATCAAACTAGCACTTGACAATGAATTCTGAGCCATTGTCTACTATACTGTATATCACAGCCACCTAAATTACCTGATAGTTAAAAAATTATAGAGTCTAGGACCAACCCTGTACCCAAACATGACGAGACTTGATAAACACATGGGCTTGAAGTTAAATAAATAGGCTACTTGGGGTCCGTACAGTACTTGTGACCTGTACTTACTAAGGTTTTGTCTTCTTTCTTTACAGGTAGGCAGTAAGCCCTCCCTTGTACAGCCGCTGCCCCACCCTCCTCGCCTCTGACTCCCGCACCTACCGTAGCTGACACATCCCCCGCCGTCCCCGACCCTCGTTCACACTATAGCAAGGGTTCGTTCTTACAGTGACGGATTCTTTGTGTACCACATGATGCCAACGTCGCCAGTGTCACCGAGTGAAATGTTGTGAAAGAAACAACGGCGTTTTTAACAAATAGGACAAGTTGTGATTTGGATTGTGTGCAACTGACGACCCTTTACATTTGTTGTTGTCACGTCACAGGGCCAGAATGTTACGTGAGAATTTAGCTGTTATTACTGTTTGAATCTAGACACTGGCTGAAGCATTGTGTTGAGATGAGAACTTATACTGATATCACAAAGTTAACAAACGGCTGGCTACCGACACCGACACGTCAGTTTGAGAGGTTTCCTTGCGAGTGAACAGTTGGTATGAGAAGCAGGTGGGGGGGACGCAGCTTCCATAAGGTTGCAGATTAAAGGACAGACGTTAGTGAGTGTGGATGGAGGCAGCGTCCTTAGACAAACCGATGTTGGGAGTCATATATTTTTAATGTCCAACTCATTGTGTGTCCATTTTTTTCTCTCTCTCTCTCTCTCATATACTGTATATTTATATATATATATATATATATATATATATATATATATATATATATATATATATATATATATATATATATATATATATATATATATATATATATATTCTTACCTATCATCCCCCCTTTATCTGTCTTCTATCTATGTATTTCCTTTCTCTAAACCTTCACAAAACATAGAAGTAATAAATACCCCTCAAGCTACTTATTCTCTCTCTCTCTCTCTAATCTCTCGTTCTTTCTCTCATATCAGACTAACCACACCAGATCCCTTACCTTGTACAGATTACCTCTACCCTATTATTACCCTATACTCCCCACACACATGTTCACAAAACTCAATAATTACCAACCTTCCCAAACCCAATCACCTCAACCAGACTCATGTACAGTGAAAGTCAGGGTTTTGCCACATATACCTACTATTTACTGTCTTCTTCGAATTGGTGAAATAAGTTAACGTAAGATATTTACTGATTGTGTTCTCTAACTACGGTCGCAATATTCTTTATTGCAATTTTGTAACCAGTTTATTTATTCCCCTCTCCTCCCTTCCACTAATTTTGTGCATTATGAATTCACTGTTTTGTTTTTCTCGAGTGTCCTTCATAACACACACACACACACACACACACACTCACACACACACACACACACACACACACACACACACACACACACACACACACACACACACACACACACACACACACACACACACACACACACACCTCCACCTTTCCCCTCCCCCCTCCCCCCGTCCATGTTTCGACTTGTGTATGAGCGTTGGTGTTTGTGACGAAGGTGAAGGAGTGACTCACACACATGGTGCCAATGACCACTTTGTTGAGTACTGAGGCTGAGTGTCGAGGAGATGGGTGGCCTTCAAATCAGGATCAGTGGGTACAGTTGCCAGCACATATAACAGGTACAGTACAGGCAGCGTTGTCATTCTCCTTCTTCTGTACAAGTTATAAGTGCTGGCAACTGTACATGTATAGTATTTGTGCTTCAATCATTGTCACCTCATGGAGTCCAGTGAATTGATTTGGATTTTTTAGCACTACAAAAACCCGTCTTTTACGAAGAGCTTCTACCTTGGTTGTTAAGAGCAAGGTTTAAAGAATTCTTTAAACCTTGGTTAAGAGAACAACACCCCGTTATTTCCTCACTGAGTGAAACTGTAAATGGGTGTCCTTTCTCTCCGTCACCCTCCCCAATGTTCCCTGAGAAGCAATAAAAATTTGAGTCTTCCCTTCATCCGTTCCCATTGTGGTCGCCATCAGTCACCTTCCTCCCTCCCTCTATCCCTCCCTACCTATCTTCCTCCCTCCCTCTCTACCTATCTTCCTCCCTCCCTCTTCCCCGGAAACAAAGAGATAGTGGGACCAATGCCCAGCCAATCTCGAGGGCCTCGTGGAAGAGTTCAGGAGCTTGAATTAGCGGTGTTGTGTGGCCATTTATTAGATGAAAGTTGTATCGACTTTCGCCTGCCTATACTCTGCACAACACATTAATATTATCAAGCGTTTCTTCCACAACACACTTCATTAGCCGTGTGGAATGTAAGAAAATTATATAAATGATTGGAAGGTTATTTTTTGTCGAAACCAGATATTGAGCATCTATTATACCTAATAACCAAAAGTCGGCAATTTGTTTAACGAAAAGAGTGAGATCAAGTAAGTGAGAGACACATGTACAGTGACAGTACCCCACTATACCAAACACTCCTATGGGTCCAGTCAGTTTATTCCCTCTATCATTCGTCACTGATTTGAACACCTACCCACCTCTTTACCACTTAACTACCTACCCACCTCTTCACCACTTGATTACCTACCCACCTCTTCACCACTTGAACACCTACCCACCTCTTCACCACTTGATTACCTACCCACCTCTTCACCACTTGAACACCTACCCACCTCTTCACCACTTGCACAGCCGTGACAGTTCCAAGGTAAACTCGATTCGAACTGATCAATAGAAAAGGCATTGGGGATACAACGAGCTTCAAGTTTTCGTGGGTGTGTGTGTTTCCCTCCTCCTCCTCCTTCTCCTCCTTTTGGGTTGGGTATTATTCAGGGGGTCGTTACTCGTATATCAATTGGAGTGTATGAGGCTTCTGTACAATGCCAAGGAAACAGATCCATCCCCTATTATTCGTAGTGGAAAGTGGTCTTGTTTCCTGGCATAGTTTGGAGGAATCAGTAGCCCTCGAATTGATCCCCTTCTAATCGAGCTGACGTAATCCTGATACTAATTCCTCTCACTTCCCTGTCCACTCATGATCATCTTTCCTTCATCCCCCTGATTATAAAATTCTTATGATATTTTTCAAGGTCCCTTTAATGAATCTTATAATATCGCCAACCAACCAACCAACCAACCATCCATGCTGATTATTTCCACCTTCATCAAACCTTCACAGTAAAAAAAAGACAATCAAATCACATAATAATTACATTTTCTGCATTACACCCGTTCCTCAGTTTAATTATTATATTATATTGGTCTGGTGTATTGCTCTCTCTCTCCCTCTACTGTACTTTATCCTTCATTCGCCAAGTTGATTGAAAAAAAAAATGTTATTCTGATTCATGCAAGCGTTTACATTCTTCTTTCTCTGGTTTGTGATCTCGTGTTCATTTGACTAAGGGGAGATTCTCTTGTTGGCAAATTGGAAGGCTACTGATTCCACCTAGCCATACCAGAAAACAGACATCCTCCCTCAATGGTACTAATAGGGAATCTGTTTCGTGGCATAGTTTGGAGGAATCAGCGACCTTCCACTTCACCAGCAAAATAATCTTCCCTCAATGTGTGAGCTTAAGATCCGCTTGTATTAGGTCACCTTGGCTGAGAAATAATGGCGCCAGTCGCATTATTATTATTATTATTATCATTATTATTATTATTATTATTATTAGTTTAAAGGTTAAGGATACATTATGATGGTGCTATTAAGTTTAGCTCGTCCCTTTAGAAATCGGTTCCTTTCCCTTGGACCAGAGATGATTGAGGAGAACTTCTTGACACACCGACCAACAACTTTATCGTTAAGGGGATTGTACCGTACAGTGTTGGTAAATCTGGAGCAACTAATGCATCCATACATTCCCAAGCAACAGGACAGCATCATTTTGGTTCATCTCGTTCTGTTTCCTGACATACTTTTGAGGAATCAAGGCACTCCAATGTACTGTACCAAAAGTGTATCACCTCCATAGGAAAGTAATATACTTTTGGTACATTTGAGCATTTTGATTCCTCCTTCCAAGTATGTCAAGAAACAGAACCAGATTGACAAAAATTATGGCGTCCTGTTACTTGGAATAGTTTAGAGGAATCCGTCACTCCAGATTTACCAACAGTGTACTACCTCTGTAAGGGACCCTGTGATGTAGTCTGAAAATTAAGAGATAAACCTTCCTTCAAATATTGCCATGAAACATCATCTATATTTAAGGAGCTTGTTTCGTGGCATGGTCAGGAGGAATCAGAAGCCTCCACGTCTCATACACGATCACAGGGTCCTTAAGTCTGGTCGGTCTGTATTTGGAGATTTCCTTACAATACCTGGACCAAAGTGTGAGGCGACGGTCCACCAGTCAGTTGTTCTCAGTGAGTCTTGTATTTCAGAATGGAATCTAAAATAACTATACCTTTGGCATATGAGGATATAATCAAATCGTCAATCGTATATTCATAAAGAAGAAATCGATATCTTGATAATAATATGACCATATAATTTTATATACTGGTATAAAATTACATATTTCTTTTTAAATGAATCATACGTTATTGTCTCTTATCCGAAATCAAACTTGCTCTCATTACGTATCCTTCTTTACAACTGACCGTCACCGTCGCCTTAACAGTTCATTTACAATAATATATATAATATTATATACGTGTTAACCTTATGTTGTTGCACAGTTCCTCTCACCTTCACCAAAATATAGTTACCCATAATTCCCTCTCCTTCCCCTCTCCTCCCTTCGCTATTCTTCCCTTCCCTTCCTCCTTCTATTCCAGTCTCTTTCTTTCCATCCCCTAACCTAAACTATCCCTTCTCTCATTCGAACTCTTTCCTTGATTAAAGACTAAAAACATAAATAAAAAAATATAAAACTCTACTCCTGTACCTATGAAAGAAGAGATTTTTGTACATAAATACCGATATGTGTAAAGTTTTGTATGTAACTTGTATATAAGTCAGTAAAGAGAAGAGTTATAATGAATACTGTAAGGAGATAACGTTGCTGGAGCCCCACATCTTTGGCACAACTAGATAATAATAATAAATAGGTCCACTATAATTATACCCTATTCCACAAGTCACTCCATCCCATTTTACTTAATTATGTTATTTTCCTTTTTGATTTGTTTAAGGGGGAGATTCTCTTTTGGGTAAATTGGAGGGCTACTGACTGATTCCTCCAGACTATGCCAGGAAACACACACCCTCAATGTTACTATAATAAGGGATCTGTTGTTTCGTGGTGTAGTTTGGAGGAATCACAGACCTTCCAATTCACCAACAATAGAATCTTTCCAAAACTTCACTTCCACCTTCTAAATGTGTTAATTAAGGCTTTTACAGCAATGCAAAACAACAATTAGTATGATACAACGTAAGTGTTAATTGACTTATTATGCTCCAACATTGAGTTCCATTAACTGTTGATAAATAAATGCAGAGTGATTCTTTAATTAAAAAGTACATCTGTTATTATTTTTAACTACACAAAAAATATATAATAGATATAATGGTAAAAAACTATAATTCGATTTTACTCTTATTGTCCATCTAAGTAAGGTATTTTGTGAAACGGTTGCCTTTCTTGAAGTCCATCAAACCTAACAAACAGGACAAGAACTTTACAGTGTACTAGTCACCGTATCAGTACTAGCGTCGTAGTCAAGAATAATGGTGGGTTTGCCCGATGGTGGGGCGGCCCGATGGTGATGTGGCCCGAAGGTGAGGCGGCCCGATGGTGGGGCGGCCTTCGTAGGGTCAACGATTAGTACTGATGTTAATTATTATGTGGTTACTTTAGAGAAAAAATCATAGAATATTATTTTAGGGAAACGACTGTGTTTGTGTATCCATGACCCAATATACCAACCAACCAAACCTGGATGTTAATTAAAGGAAGGGTAGACTTTTATTGGTGCATTGTAAGGTGTCTGATTCCTCCATACTATGCCACGAAACACATCCCCTATTAGTACCATTAAGGGAGTCTGTTTTCTGGTATAGTTAGGAGGAATCAGTAGCCTTCCAATTTGCCAACAAGACACCTTGATTCCTCCAAAGTATGCCAGGAAACAGGACCAGATCCACAAATATAATAATGGTGTCCTGTTGCTTGGAATAGTTTGGAGGAATAGGTTGCTCCAGATTTACCAACTTTGACACACGAGCATCAGGCCGCCCGACCAATTTTCTTCTTGACTACGACCCCTACTATACCGAGCTGCACACACACACACACACACACACACACACACACACACACACACACATCTTTATATTATATTATGCAAATCTATCACCAGATGTCAATAGAAAAAAATATATATGTATAGATTGTATGTATATTTTTTTCAGCTTTGAGTTTAACGTTAATAAATTTATCACTAAATGTTAACAATAAAAAATATATATAGATTTTGTATGTATATATTTTTTAGCTTTGAGTTTAACGTTAAAAAATCTATCACCAAATGTAATAGAAAAAAATATATATAGGCCTATATAGATTGTATGTTTTTTTTTTAATTTTTCAGCTTTGAGTTGTGTTTAATTAAGGTGAAATATACAATACTCATTATTTTTATAAACTCATTGAAGATTATAATAATAACGGCATCCTGAGTTACACGAACAGGCTACAGGGGAGACTGATGTTAGGCTTGGTAGTTAATTTAGAAGAAATCTGACTTCTAAAGAATATAAAATGTAAGAGAGAATGGGAAAATATTGTTTCTCTTGCGTGTATAATTATTTTTGGGCTCGGAATTTTTTTTACTCATGTGAGATGTAAGAAAGAACGAGGGAAAAAAAATCCTCTTACATATGTAGCCTAATTATTTCTGGTCTATGTAACTTATGACAAATTAAAGATATAAGAAAGAATGGGCGGGGGAAATATTGTTCCTCTTACAAATTATTATTTCTGCAAACGTCAAATCTCCTGACTTGTTCGTGTATGCTAAGGTTGTTGATAAGTTTCATTCATTAAGATGGAGATTGTGATTGTTTTTTTAGTGAAATGGAAAGTCTGTAATTCCTCCAAACTATGCCACGAAACAAATCGATCTGCAATAAGGACAGTTGCCTCCAAAAATTTCGAGACACTACCTGCTAGAGTTTAACAGGTAGTGTCTCGAAATTTTTGGAGGCAACTGTACCACTGAGGGTGAGTCTTATCTCGTGGCATCTATAGTTGGGAAGAATCAGTAGCCATCCAATTTGTCAACAAGGACCAATCACACCTTCCCTGTTGTCACCTCCAAGCATAAATAAATACACAAGAAAATAACTCCACTGCAGCCTACTCCACTTGAAAATAACTCCACTGTAGCCTACTCCACTTGAAAATAACTCCACTGTAGCCTACTCCACTTGCTATTTTAACCCTTATACCCACCAGGTTCCATTTATGAAGCGAAAATTCTGATATAAATGTGTGAGTACGTTAGAGTTGGTTCTGGTGGCTGCCGCTATGAGAGTAACAAGTGGTGGTGTATAATTTTCTTTCCCTGGAGGTAAAAAGTGTGTTGGCTCATCTGGAATATCATACGACTACAGATCAATTTTCAGTCAACTTTTTAGCAAATGTACAGAATTATACTTGATATATATCTTGGACTAAATGAACCTGTCCACAGATAATTATATTCAGCTTGTACCAAGTGAACTAACAGATGCATCAAACAAACACTTACTATAAGAAAATGATACATAACATTATTCTGCATCAGATTACACCAACAACTAATCCAACCAACCAACTAACCTAACCAACAGATGCATCAAACAATAATAAATACTTAGAAATGGTGCGGGACTAAAAAATTAATAATTCCTCATCATGCAGGGTTATTGTGTTGTGTTGTGTTGTGTTGTGTTGTGGGTGTGATGTGATGTAGGTCTGGTTGAGTGTTGCAGCTCGGTGATTCGCCTATGATTCTAGTGTACAGAGTGTGTCCTTTATTGTTTGACATTAAAATGTTTATAATATATCTTGAGTTTTATTCCATACCCTTTTACCAACGATAACAAATGAAGCATAGTTTAACGAACATCAAAGAAAAAAAATCAAGCATAATTTATCAAGCATAAAAAAAATTAATAATAATAATAATAATCAAGCATAGTTTATCAAGCATAAAAAAAAAAATAATAATAATAATCAAGCATAGTTTATCAAGCATAAAAAAAAAAAAAAAACGCATAGTTTTTCAAGCATCAAAGAAAAATACGAAGCATAGTTTTTATCATGCAAAGAAAAAAAGAAACATAATTTATCAAACATCAAAGAAAAACAATGAAGCATAAATTATCAAACACCAAAGAAAAACAATGAAGCCTAAATTATCAAACACCAAAGAAAAACAATGAAGCCTAAATTATCAAACACCAAAGAAAAACAATGAAGCATAAATTATCAAACACCAAAGAAAAACAATGAAGCCTAAATTATCAAACACCAAAGAAAAACAATGAAGCCTAAATTATCAAACACCAAAGAAAAACAATGAAGCATAAATTATCAAACACCAAAGAAAAACAATGAAGCATAAATTATCAAACACCAAAGAAAAATAATGACGCATAAATTATCAAACACCAAAGAAAAACAATGAAGCCTAAATTATCAAACACCAAAGAAAAACAATGAAGCCTAAATTATCAAACACCAAAGAAAAACAATGAAGCATAAATTATCAAACACCAAAGAAAAACAATGAAGCATAAATTATCAAACACCAAAGAAAAATAATGAAGCATAAATTATCAAACACCAAAGAAAAATAATGAAGCCTAAATTATCAAACACCAAAGAAAAATAATGAAGCATAAATTATCAAACACCAAAGAAAAATAATGACGCATAAATTATCAAACACTGAAGAAGACAAAATAATGCATCCAACACTTTACCTTCATCCATCGTGACTGTGACTCAGCTGCTCCTTCCTTCATCCAGTACAGGTGAGTGAGTGAGTGAGTGAGTGAGTGAGTGAGTGAGTGAGTGAGTGAGTGAGTGAGTGAGTGAGTGAATGAGTGAGTGAGTGAGTGAGTGAGTAAGTAAGTGAGCGAGTGAGTGAGTGAGCTGGATTGATCCCCACAGTCTGTTCCAAAAGTAAGAAAGATTATATTATTATAGTACCATATAGCTTTTCAAAGGGGTTTTACAGTCACAAGCACTAATAAGTATCCAGGTGTGCTTGCAATACCTAGAGACAGTAAATAAATCAATACACAATAATATTTCATTGGAATTAGTTTGTTTGTTGTTATATTGGACTGTTCAGAACTTCAACCAGAGCCATATACTTAATAGTGATCGTGACTGTACTTGATAGAATTAAGTAATTTTTTTATCATTTTCTTTTAACAACTGCCTAAGAATAACCACTGTTCCTTATCAATATCGCATCAGTTCATTATCAGATTTTTTTTATTATTAAGGTTTATAAGAGAGAGCTAATATTTAATACAAAAGTCTAGACTGAAGGTTTTATAAAAAGAAACAAAGTAAGGTTACAAGACTTATTCATTCATCTGCAGGTGTTGTACAGTCGTGGTCAAAAGTCCTGCATCTGGTGAATGACAGTGAATCGTGAGGGTGAATCATATGAACCAATATTACCGAGACCAACAATAGCTATCTATAATTTCGCACATTTTTTTTTTTTTTTTTTTTTTTGAGGCCTTTTCATTCGACGAAGGTGTTGCTGGACTATTGACCGTGACTGTACAATGAGCACCAACAGTCGTGTAGGGATTAATAACAAATAATAATAAGGAAACTCTAGATACCAACCAACCAGCCCACCAACCAACTAAACAACCCACCAAACAAACAAACAAACAACCAACCAACCAACTAACCAACTAATCCACCAACTAACCCACTAACCAACCAGCCAACCAACCAACCAACCAACCTACCAATCAACCAGCCCACTAACCAACCAACCAACAAACCAACCAACTAACCAAGTAACCCACCAACCAGCCAACCAACCAACCAACCAATCAACCAGCCCACTAACCAACCAACCAACCAACCAATCAACCAGCCCACTAACCAACCAACCAACAAACCAACCAACTAACCCAGTAACCCACCAACTAACCAAACAAACCACCATGTCAAGCCTCCCCCATCACACAGCCCGTCGGAATATGCCACACATTTATTTTATATATACCCTGACCGTACTGAAGCTGGAATGAGACGGGTAGCTAACTAGTCATAAATAATGCATTCCTCATTACCTGTTCCATTACCATACTGGGATACACCACCATGGGAGGCAACATTTGTTTTTATATGTCAAGAGTACTGTAGTGTTTTTTTTTTTTTTTTTTTTTTTTTTTTTTTTTTTTTTATACCTCAGCATATACCTATAATACCTATATACTGATAATACGTGTTAAATATTTACCAAAGCACATAAGAAACTTGTTGATGAATAGCACATGACTGTAGTATAATAGGTGATGTCAGCTTTTAAGAAATAGTTATTGAATGTGAATTAATTTTTGTCTATAAAGCCCATTCAGTATATTATCTTGCCAAATTCCCCCCTGTCCCTCTGTCCACCTTTAACAACGACCATTTTCTCTTTTGTCTGTAATTCTTCTACTCTCACTGCAAATCTCTCAACTCACACTTATTTTGTTTCTATTCTATGATAACATTTATACAACAATTCAATTCCATTTCCACGAACACTCTTCCCTAACCAATCCCATAGTACTATTTTCTGTTTACAATTTCTTTCCTCTTTTCATTTTCTTTTTGGGTCGATTCCACAGTGGCTTTAGTTTGTTTAAGATCCTCTCCAACTACACGTGTCAATTTTAATTATATCCAACAAACTCAGTATCCATGGAGTCGTCAAATTAATCAAATAATTCACTTCTAAGTCATTAACACAGTTCAGTTTCTTTCGTCATGGTGCTTGCAAAACAAAACAAAACAAAACAAACCACTGCTAAATCAACACTCTGTCTCTATACATACAACCACTCACATGAAAATACACTCCCTCGCCACTTTTCACTATAAGCTACCCTCTCTCTCTCTCTTCTCTTTCTCTCTCTCTCTCTCTCCCTCTCTCTCTCTCCCTTCCCTGTATCTCCTTGTAACGTCCTCATCCCTCCTCCCTCACACCTGGATCACCTCATTAGTCCGTCTCAGGTGTTCCTTCCTTCATCCCTTTCCTCACCTACTGATATTTTTGTCGTGGTTCGTTACCCTCAGGTTTTGTCCTCGGATTCCTTCTTGGTCATTATTCCTGGTCTCGGAGGGAAAGATTCTCGCTTGCTCTGGTGTGTGTGTGTGTGTGTGTGTGTGTGTGTGTGTGTGTGTGTGTGTGTGATTTGGAGAGGCGAGATTTTCCTCCCCTCAGGGTAATAAGGTTGTTGATAGGTTTTATGCAGACTAGAGTGTTCCTGGATTGGCTGGGGACCGTCGGCATTGGAGGAGCTTTGGTGTGTGAGGGATTGGAAGATGGGGACCAAGTATCAATGAGAGGGATGGGGTCTTATTAGTCACGTATCAGGTCGACGTGTATGTATGTATCCCTGTAAAAGGTTTCCTCTTCACATGGCCTACTTGCTGGCATCCTCTCTGCCCCACCCACCCCTCCTCCCCACTATCTTTTCTTTGGGGTGAATTGGAAAGATAAAGATTCCTCCAAACTATGCCAAGAAAACACATCACTTACATATATATACGAATGGAGGAACTGTTTTGAATGCCTAGATTGGAGGATTCAGTAGCCTTCCGTTTCCCAGGCAAGAACAATAATTAATTAGAGGAGAGGACAGATAAAACGAAAATCTCCACCAGATCCACCTTGCATGCACTCCCCTAACCAAATACATATCTCGTGAAAATAAAGAAATGCTATGATTCATTACGGTAGAAGTGTTTTCCGATGATTGTGTTGCCGCTGTGTTTGGTATATTCCAACTTCTCGCCTGCTGGACACTAATTATTTACAACCAGGGTGTCGTAACGTGGATAGATGGATGGCCTCGATATCCTCTCAGACTGTCATGCCACGTTAATCTAAATTCATTGTTTTCTTTGAGATGGTGTTCCAATTGCTTGTGTCTCAGTACAGCCAATGTTTCCGTAATGTTTCCCAGAATCAGTTTCCTGTTGCGTGTATTTAGTGTATGACTGCAGTATCTTCCAGTGAACCCAAATTAATTAACTATACATAACATAGAATGAATTAGACCATCCTTAAGTTGAAATTCATGGTGATACTATTTACTACAGGCTCTAACAGATTTCTACTACTACCACCACTACTACTACCAACATTACCACTGCCACAACCCCACTAACACTAATCACCCTCTACTCCTTCAACTACCACAACAACTACCACCAACATTACCACTGTCACAATCCCACTAACACTAATCACCCTCTACTCCTTCAATTACCACTACTACTACTACCAACATTACCACTGCCACAACACAACCCAGAAACACTAATCACCCTATACTCCTTCAACTACCACCACTACTACTACTACCACCAACATTACCACTGCCACAACACATCCCACTAACACCATAACCTCCCTTCCCCTATACAGTATAATCTGAGCCCCACAGAGGGAGGAGGACCTGCACCAGTTCCTCTCGGGTCCTATATAGTGGTGGTCGTGATTCAATTAGCCTGAAGGAAGGGATACAGGGCGGCCCTCTAATCATTTTCCGAGGTAATCTGGATGAAGGGAGGTGGGGAGTAAAATGTCGAGAGGAAAGACGGGAGGTGGAGGAAACGAGGAAGGATTTAATGGAAGAAGTGGATAGGTGGGAGAGAAGTAGAGAGGTAGAAGTAAAGATGGGAGATGGAGGATGATTTTAATGGAAGAAGTAGAGAGGTGGGAGAGAACTAGGGAGGTAGAAGTAAAGATGGGAGATGGAGGAGAGATTTAAATTGAAGAACTAGAAAGGTGGGAGAGAAGAAGAGAGGTAGAAGTAAAGATGGGAGATGGAGGAGGATTTTAATTGAAGAACTAGAGAGGTGGGAGAGAAGTAGAGAGGTAGAAGTAAAGATGGGAGATGGAATAAGGGAGACAAGTAAAGCAAGAGGTACAGATGAAGAAGTAAAGGTGAAGAGAGGGAGGTAAAGTATGAGATCGAGGACGAGGAAGAGAGGACAGGAAATGGAAGACAGAAGAGATTATGAACGTGTCTATTGGTTGAAGAAATGAAAACTGAATAAAATATATATGAGATGTGGAAAGAAGTAAATAAGAGTTTCAATAATGATAGGATAATAACATACAGGAAGAAAATTACAACACAAAAATACAAAGGATGTCATAATATAAATACAACAGACCAATTGTACCTGACGAGAATGTTTATGGGGCCTAATGTAAGCAAGTTATTTATTTCAACCTATCAAAATATATGAAGAAAAGTATACACAAACTAAGAACACAAGTAGATGTAACAGAAGAGACCTGGAAAGATGGAGAGAAAGTATACACAAGCTAAGATGGAGAGAAAGTATACACAAACTAAGAACACAAGTATAGCGGTAACAAAAGGGACCTGGAAAGATGGAGAGAAGGAATTACCAGACCGAGAAGATTAAAAAATGAAGTCTACAATGAAAAGAAATAAGTGGATGGAAAGGAAATTAGAAAACACAACAAGCAAGAGGTAAAGGGGAGCAAGCAAGCACGGCATAATCTGTGAGGAATGTGCAGGAGTCGCAGAGAGAGAGAGAGAGAGAGAGAGAGAGAGAGAGAGGCGAGGAAATGCTGAAGGGAAACAGTGGGATGATGGAGATGGAGGAGGGAGACGATTGAAAATGATGCCAGTGAGCGGACCCCTTTCAATCTCTCCCTCCCTGGTAGCCGTGCGTTTCCTTTCCAGTAATCAGGGTTGTCCTTTTGGCTTATGACCTCGACCCCCTCCCTCCCTCCCTCCCTCCTTTTCTTATTGGGGCTGTGGTTGTGTGTGTGTTGCTTTGTTGCGTTGCTCCGGTGGCTGGTGTGTGTGTGTTTGTGTGTGTGTGTGTTTGTGTGTGTGTGTGTGTGTATGTGTGTGTGTGTGTGTGTATGTGTGTGTGTGTGTGTGTGTGTGTGTGTGTGTGTGTGTGTGTGTGTGTGTGTGTGTGTGTGTGTGTGTGTGTGTGTGTTTGTGTGTGTGTTTGTGTGTATGTGTGTGTGTCTGTGTGTGTATGTGTATGTATACATATTTATCTTGCATTTTGTGTTTCGTTCCATATTTTGTCGTCTGTTGTCTGCCTCAACTCATGTGTTTTATATTCTGTTGCGCTAAGGAACCAAAAGAGCTTAACCCTGTTTTGGTAGAGAGGAGAGGAGCAAAGAGGAGAGAAGTAAAGAGGAGAGAGGTAAAGAGGAGAGAGGAGGGAAGTAGAGAGAGAGGGGAGAGGGGAGAGAGGAGAGAAGTAGAGAGGAGAGAAATATAGGGGAAGAGAGGAGATAAATAGAGATGGAGAGGAGAGAAATAGAGATGTAATGAGGAGAGATGTAATGAGGAGAGAGGTAAAAAGGAGAATAGCAGAGAGATGAGAGGAAATAAGCCGAGAGAAAAAAGATAGAGAGAATCGCACTATACATGTAATCACTGAATGAAAGGTAAGGGAGGAAGGAAATGATGTTGAGGGGAGAGGTGGGCCAAATGTCACGAATTGTGGGGCTTCTTCTTGTGTTACCTCCCTCCCTCCCTCTCTCCCTCCCTCCCTCCCTCCCTCCCTCCCTCTCTCTCATCCGTCTCCCCCTTTCATTCTCTCCTATACCATTGTTTATCTTCTTCCTGTTTCTTCTATTCCTGGTTTCTTCCTTTTTTTTCTTTTTCTCCTACCACTGTTTCTCATCGTATTCTTTCCTCTCTCCCTCTCCCTTCTCCTCCTTTCTTCTCTTTCTCTCTTCCTAATTATAGTTTTTTCTTCTTTCTCCTTCCTCCTTCCTCCTCTTCCTTTTTCTTTTTCTCCTACCACTGTTTCTCATCATATTTTTTCCTCTCTCCCTCTCCCTTCTCCTGCTTTCTTCCCATTCTCTCTCCCCTATTATAGTTTTTCTTCTTCCTCCTTCCTCCTTCTTCCTCCTTCTCTCCTCCTCCTTTATATTTCTTCCCCTGCCATTCGTTGTTTGTGATCCGTCACTTCCTATTACATTCTCTCCCTTTGTGTCTCCTTGTCTTCTATTACCTCATATATTTTCCTCCAGTTCCTTCCCTTCATCTTCCTTCACCATTGTCACTTCTCCACAGTTTTACTTCCTCTCTTTTTGAATTTCGACTTCTTCCACACACGTATCATAATTCCCTCTGCTTGTCTGACATTTGTATAGATAGATGGCAATACATTCTCACCTTGCATTCCCTATTCTGCCCTAATATTAAAAAAAATCTCTGTAATGCATTCTCTCCTTGCATTTTTCCTTCTGTCCTACATTTCCAAAACTCTCTGTAATGCATTTTCTCCTTGCATTGCCCTCTTTTGTCCTATATCATTCAAAATCTCCCTTTCTTTGTACAACCAACTTATGGATCGTCTCAATTTTAACATGACACTCTTTGTTTCGTCAGTATTCTTGTGATGTCTTCCCTCAGTCCTGCCATGCCTTTCCTATATACCCTATATACCACAATAACTTACTCTATCCTATCCACCACGTCCCATATCAACCCACCGTGATATAACCTACTACTTTGACTATCTGTGTCCTGCCCTGCCTCTCGCCCCAACGTATGGAATTGCACTTCCTTACATCCATTCCAAGACACCCTGTTTCAGACCCACCTTGCCATTCCCTCTCCTACGTTAATCTATTCTCTTCTACCCTTCCTTGTACCCAACATTACGCTTATTTAGTCTGTCCCATCTATCCTACCCTACTCTACTCTATCCTACCCAATTTCACTCTACCATTCCCTACTCAATCCTATCCTAGCCTGCAGCATTCAGTTTATCCCTGCCTCACCCTGCACTACCCTGCCTTGCCTTGCCTTGCCTTGCCTACTCTGAGCATCCCAAAGTTTATTACTATTGTCCTGTCACGACGAACATTTTTCCATGACAAAATATGCAATTCAGTAGTTATTAAATTCTGTGAGTAATGAATTGCGATGCTACACACACGGGCCTCACTGTCACTTGCCGGCTTAAGTGACAATTACCTGACACTTGGTATGACAGCTGTATGACACATTCTTAATGATGCATTCTATACTTTATAAATGGCCAGTCAATTGCTTCCTCTTATGTTGGTATCTTATATTATGATGTTGTATATACAGTATGTTTTCCTGATGTTTCAAAATGCATCTTATTTGGTCATCTTAGTCAGCAGGATTTCTTTGTGTTCTATTTATTCTGCAAGTTGAGTCAAACAGTGTTTACATGTCGACTGTATAATATATAATAAGCTTCTGCCTACAAATCTTCCGTTCCTCCTTTTGCTTTTTCATAACTCATACCAAATATTATCCTTTCAGAATCATAATCAAGATCGCAAGGTTCTTTAATTTACTATTGTGTCTTCTCTATTTGTCTCTTGTGCTTCCCGTCACTATCCCATAAACATATACCTTCCATTCATCCTTCCTCTTTTGAAATCCCCAATTGAACACATCACATACCTCCACTTATAGAATCCCTACTACTTTATAGAAAATGCTTCTTTCTTTATTGTAATGCCTTATCTCCTCCTCCTAGTGCTGCCCTTTGCCATTTCTTAAACACTACTTCCTTCCTTCCTTCCTTCCTTACATATTTATTTCCTCTATCAAAACCCGGTATCACATCACATACTTAACCTTTCCTCTCCCATACACGTTATTTCTCTTCCCAATGCAATGTTTAATCTTCCTCTCTACGTACACAACACCTGCCTCCATCTTGACACACATTTCCAACCCCCTATACTGTCACTGTACACATCACTGCCGTCCCCTTCCCCTTCCCCTTCCCCTTCCCCTTCCCCTTCCCCTTCTCCTTGGCTGTTATAGTATAGTAGTCCATTGTGAAGCCTGATCCCCGTCTTGTCACCCCATAACTCTGGATCTACTACACTCGCTGCTGGGTGTGTAGGTAGGTGGGTAGGTAGGTAGGTAGGTGGGTTGGTTCGTGTGTAGGTAGGTAGGTAGGTGGGTGGGTTGGTTGGTGTGTAGGTAGGTAGGTAGGTGGGCAAGCAGGAAGGACAAATTAGTGGGGGTGAATGGGCAGAAGGTCAGGTGTGAGGAATGGGTGGGATGCCAGCTATAGAGGAATATATGGGCGAGTGAGTGAGTGAGTGAGTGAATGAATGAGAGGTAGTATGAGTGACCAGTTAGGGTGAGTGGGCAGAAGGTCAGGTGTGAGAGATGGGAGGGATGTCAACTAAACCAGCTGCAATACGTGTGAGAGAGAGAGAGAGAGAGAGAGAGAGAGAGAGAGAGAGAGAGAGAGAGAGATGAGTGATGGAGAGAGAGAGAGAGATGAGTGATGGAGAGAGAGGAGTGATGGAGAGGGAGAGAGGAGTGATGAAGAAAAAGAAGAGTATTGGAGAGAGAGAGAGAGAGAGAGAGAGAGAGAGAGAGAGAGAGAGAGAGAGAGTACTGTAGTGTGTGTTGGCTTGTGTTCAGACGTAAAAAGTTATAGGCTGGTCATTGTGAGGGAAGTTGGGAAATGGTGAGTCTAATATTCAAGTCTTCTCAAATCTAACCTCAGTAGCTGTGTGTGTGTGTGTGTGTGTGTGTATGTGTGTGTGTGTGTGTGTTTGTGTGTGTGTACCATCGAGTGGGAGATATTTTCAATCCCAACAAGGGCTAATGGGTAAATTAATTAACCACACACACACACACACTCACTCACTCACAAACCCACTCACACACACTCACACACACACACACACACACACACACACACACACACACAGGACAGACACTTGTGCATATGTGTCAATTAATCAGCATTGGTGGTGGTGGTGGGTTTGGCTGTGAAAGTACCCGGCTCACCCAACCAATTACACCCCCCCCCCCCTATAATAATAATAATAATAATATAATCAAGCCTCGTGTTGATAATGAATCCAGAATTAATTAGACTTTTTTTCGTACTAGAAGGTTTTTTTTATGCACTGTACATTTTTTTTTTTATTATTATTATTTATTTATTTATTTTCTGTTGTTTTTTTTAGTTTACCAGTTCTATAAATTACCTGGACGTGATATTATTATTATTATTATTATTATTATTATTATTATTATTATTATTATTATTATTATTATTATTATTATTATTATTATTATTATTATTATTATTATTATTATTATTATTATTATTATTATTATTATTATTATTATTATTATTATTATTATTATTATTATTATTATTATTATTACAGTTAGATTCATTACAACCCATGTATGGATTAGCGGTATAAACATTATGACATTAGTAAAAAATAAAATCAATTCATTATTAAAAGAAAATACTATGTTTGCCAATTAGCAGTCGGGGTAATAATTTTGTAGGTATAGAAATATATGATGGCCATCTAAACTTATATTTACTGTATAAATTATATGTAATTTTTGGGGGAGGAAATAAACAGTTGCCTTTTGAAACGATACTTGGGTATTCTTAATTTGGGGGGTGCGGGAGTAGGGGACAGGCTGGGGGGGTGCGGGAGTAGGGGACAGGCTGTGGGGGGTGCGGGAGTAGGGGACAGGCTGGGGGGGTGCGGGAGTAGGGGACAGGCTGGGGGGTGCGGGAGTAGGGAACAGGCTGGAGGGGTGCGGGAATAGGGGGACGGGCTTGGGGGGGGGGGGTAGAAAGCCTGGTCCTTATTCCCGTACACCCCTAATCCCCCCACTCAAGCCTGTCCCGCTACTCCCACACCCTTCAACCCCCCCCCCCCCCCCCAAGCCTGTAATAAATGTAACACTAATAATAAGTATGGAACAATTGTCAATGATATAATAATAATAAAAAACATATACCTCGTGTGTATCTCTGATGACATTCACAATAATCAAATAAACTTTATCATTATTCTTTAAAAATATATATAAAAAAAGGTATATATTCTCACTGCAGGTATGATGACTATAATCCCAGGCAATTAGTGGTGAAACACGGTGTGGCAGGTGAGAATTACACCCACACACACGGCCTTCCTTTAATTACTAACACCATTCATTATTTATACCGAAGCCGCCGCAGGACACGTTATCATAAAATAGTTTCAAAGTTGGATTCCTCCCCAGTGTCGTACGTGGAATGTTTACTTGTGTTGGTAAATAATAATAATAATAATAATAATAATAATAATAATAATAATAATAATAATAATAATAATAGTAATAATACTAATAATACTAATAATAATAATAATAATAATAATAATAATAATAATAATAATAATAATAATAATAATAATAATAATAATAATAATAATAATAATAATAATAATAATAAAGTGTAGTCTTGAAGAGGATGAATGAATAGGGTGGAGTAAATAGGATGCATATGTTAGAACAGATAGATGTTATTCCACGAGAGAGAGAGAGAGAGAGAGAGAGAGAGAGAGAGAGAGAGAGAGAGAGAGAGAGAGACGTGAATGAAGAGAGTAACACGATATATCTTATTCCGAGAGAGAGAGAGAGAGAGAGAGAGAGAGAGAGAGAGAGAGAGAGAGACGTGAATGAAGAGAGTAACACGATAGATCTTATTCCGAGAGAGAGAGAGAGAGAGAGAGAGAGAGAGAGAGAGAGAGAGAGAGGTGGTACAGGAAGCACACACTCTAATAATATAAAAAGTGCACGACAATTCCCCGCCTTGAAACTAAAGGTTACAGATGTGTTATTTATTAAGGGGAGATTATTTTGTTGGTGAATTGGAAGGTCTTTAATTCCTCCAAACAATGCCACAAAACAGATCCCTTATTAGTACGACTGAGGGGCGATTGTTTCCTGGTATAATTAGGAGGAATCAGTAGCCTTCCAGTTCACCAACAAGAGAATATCCCTTTAACGACCCTGTGATGGTGTATATAAAACTTGAAGGCTTCTGATTCCTCCTGACCATGCCCCGAAACAAGCTCCTTCCATATATACAGTAGGTGGTGTTTCGTGGCAATATTTGAAGAACTCGTTTATCTCCAAAATTAATGTCTGACTACATCACAGGGTGTTTCAAAATTTCATAAACAGTCTGGAAGGTCACACAGACAAATTACAGACACCTTGCTGATCTGATTCACGTATTCTGATTAACAATGTTGCACCGTTTTCTGATTAACAATATTGAACCGTGTAACGAAGGCAACACAGACTATTATCATTTAGAACAGCCAGCACACACACACACACACACACACACACACACACACACACACACACACACACACACACACACACACACACACACACACACACACACACACATCCTAGATATGCAGTCATTATGGTCAGGTTCATTACCATATAGGGAGAATAATTATATGCAAATCATAAATTATACAAGGCCACAAATAATAATATATCTATCTATATACTCATTTCGATTCTTGATCTTATAAAATCTGAATGATATTTGTTTTATACAGTACAACATCAGGTTACTTTCCAAAACAGATAAGATAAAGAGAGACAATGCCTTCCAAAATGATAAAAATTAGAATAACGTATCAGTAATATTTAGTTGACTGCATAAAAGGACTGAAACTTAAGGGAGGGTATAGTTTTGGCATTTTTGAAGATTATGATTCCTCCAAACTATTCCAGGCAACAGGATACCATTAATTTCTCTTCATCTGGGTCCGTTTCCTGGCATATTTTGGAGGAATCAAGGCACTCCAATCTATCTAAAGTATACTCTCCCCTTAATGCAAACTTCAAAAAAGACAACAATTATCATCAACAACAAGAATTAAGGAAGGCAAAAAAAAAAACATATATATACAGGATTTTAATGTCCAACTTTTTATTAAGAAATGCAAGAGCGTCTTCAGTGTGTGTTTTCGTATAAAATAAAATAAAATAAATACCTTGCACTACTGAAAAGGTGGGGGTGGAGGCACTGCATGCAAATTCTGGCTCATAACTTTAAAATTTCAATAACCAACTCTCGATAGTAAAAGGTTTAGCAATATTTTATTAAACATGCTGATTTAAAACTGTGTGTGTGTGTATGTGTGTGGTGGGAATCTCTCTCTCTCTCTCTCTCTCTCTCTCTCTCTCTCTCTCTCTCTCTCTCTCTCTCTCTCTCTCTCTCACACACACACATACACACACCCTGCAATTTTTTTTCCCATCCAATTGAGGTTTTAACTATTATTCATATTGCAAGTGTAATTAATTCATTTCGTGTACTTTAGTGTCATGAATACGTTAACAGGGTTTTTGTGGCGTAAGCAGCTTGACCAAATAAATTAAAAAAATGTTGTGTGGAATTTTAATATTTTTCCAGTCGAGGGAGGGATATGAAAATGTAATGAATGTCCTCAACTCAGTATCAATAAATAAATATATATATGTACATAGAATAATTGCCCTAAAGTATTATTACGCTAAACAATGACAAAGAAAATTAGTTGACGAATGATACATCTCTCTCTCTCTCTCTCTCTCTCTCTCTCTCTCTCTCTCTCTCTCTCTCTCTCTCTCTCATTACAAAAGTTGGACACAATAGCAGAGGAGAGGAGACGGGATGGTGGCGCCAAGATTGTTCCACTCTGTCCTTCCATATCCTGTCCTTCCATGTCCTGTCCTTCCCTGTCCTGTCCTTCACTGTCCTGCCCTTCACTATCCTGTCCTTCACTGTCCTGCCCTTCCATATCCTGTCTTACACTGTCCTGGTTCAGTTGTCTCACCATCACCAATGCAATGAGATATATTTAGTATTTTTATTTTGCTTTATTATTTACTTTTATATCTATTATTTACGTTATCATTTACTTTTATATCTTTTATTTACGTTATTATTTACTTTTATATCTATTATTTACGTTATCATTTACTTTTATATCTTTTATTTACGTTATTATTTACTTTTATATCTTTTATTTACGTTATTATTTACTTTTATATCTATTATTTACGTTATTATTTACTTTTATATCTATTATTTGCGTTATCATTTACTTTATTATCTACTTCGTATTTATTTTACTTTGTTTTCCTTTCTGTAAATGGACCCTGTGATCTAGTCGGAAAATTGGAGATAAGTGAGTCCTTCAAATATGGCCACGAAACACCACGTATACATGGAAGGAGCTTGTTTCGTGGCATGGTCAGGAGGAATCAGAAGCCTCCCATTTTCATACACGATCACAGGGAGCTTAATAGTGAACGATAAGGCGAATGGTCTCATGAAACAAGATCTAAGTACCCCTCACTTTGAAATGAACCCAGTGTTTTGATGGTAAAGTGCAAAGTTATGACAGCAGTAACGAGTGAGAGAGTGATAGAGAGAGAGAGAGAGAGAGAGAGAGAGGAGGGAGGGAGGGAGGGAGGGAGTGAGAGGGAGAGGGAGAGAGAGGGAGAGGGAGAGAGAGGGAGGGTGGGGAGGGAGGGAGTGAGTGAGAGAGGGAGAGAGAGAGAGAGGAGGGAGGGAGAGAGAGAGAGGAGAGAGAGAGGAGGGAGAGAGGGCCACACTGGTTGATGATGACATGAGAGAGGCGGGAATGGAATGTAGTTGTGAATGTATGTATGTATGTATGTATGTATGTATGTATGTGTGTATGTATGTATGTCTAGCAGCTTGGTACCCTTGGATTCAATACATCTGAGCCACAATATGAATCTCTACCAAACTGAAGTGATTCGGGAGGAGTGGTGGTATGACAGAGAGAGAGAGAGAGAGAGAGAGAGAGAGAGAGAGAGAGAGAGAGAGAGAGAGCGACTGTGGTGTCATCAGAAAATTGGAGTTATGTGAGTCCTTCAAATATTGCCATGAAACAACACCACCTATAATTTTTTTTTACCAAAGCCCCATTTAAAGTAAATATAATAAGTAAAGCAAATTATTAATTAAATTCAAGTCCCCCAAAGTACAGGTAATTAAAATTGGGACTATTATAAAAATAGAAAAGTTGACGACAGGAACAAAACAATAAATTAAATGACGTTCCATCCACCTCCACCTCCACTCAGCCACTGTGATTCCAAAGCCGAGGAAGGAGTCTGTAGAATATAAAAAATGGGCTTTGTTTTGTTTGTATATTCCGCCAACAGATGTCACCCTCGCCTGTTTACCATACCAAAGAATCCAGTTGGAGGAGGAGGAAGAGAGGAGGAGGAGGAGTAGGAGGAGGAGGAGGAGGTGGAGGAGGAGGAGTAGGAGTAGGGAGTGAAACGTGAGCCTCGTGTAAAATGCTGGAGGGGGAGTGGGGTGGGATTGGGTGGGTGGGGGAGTAAAAGTGGTTGGGATGTATGGGGAGTGGGGTGGGTGGGAGAGTGAAGGGAAGTGAGAGAGTGAGGGGGAGTGGGAGTGAGAGTGGTTGGGATGTAGGGGGAGTAAGAGTGGGTGGGAGGGAGGGGGAGTAAGAGTGGTTAGGAGGGAGGAGAAGTGGGAGTGGGTGGAGGGAGCGGAAGTGGGAGTGAGGGTGATTGGGAGGGAGAGGAGCGTAAGAGTGGATGAGAGGGGAAGGGGGAGGGGGGCAAGGTGAGTGGGAGGGAGAGTGAATGGAGGGGGTCATAGAAATAACTAAACACAACATATTCTAAAACGATAGGGAATGCGATAAGGGATGAAAGGAGGGAGGACTGAAGGGAAGAAAAACTATATCACCATAATAATCACAACACATATTATTTTTTGAACGATGGGAATGCAATGAGGTGAAATTATTATATCAGTTATTGAAAGATATACGTGAATAATGAATAATAATAACCGTGTAGGCGTTTATAAAAAAAATATTAATATAAAAGCGGTTTGGGTGTTGTTGTTGTTGTTGTTGTTGTAAATAATTCGTTGTTTTGTTATAAGAGAGAAAGGCTACATCAACTCTAATTAATTAAGGGGATATATTTGTTATACTGGAGTACCTTGATTCCTCCAAAATATGGCTGAAAACAGGATTAAATTAACAAAAATAGTGGTGGATTGTTGCTTGGAATAGTTTGGAGGAATCATTGGCTCCAGATTTACGAATATTAAAGGCAGATTCTCGTTTTGGTGAATTTGAAAGTCTCTTGATTCCTCCAAACTATGCCAAAAAAACTATCCCCTATATGTACCAACGAGGGTGTCTGTTTTCTGGCATAGTTAGGAGGAATCAATTGCTCCAGATTTATCAACAGCACTGGACCCTGTGATCGTGTATGAATGAAAATAGGAGTCTTGTGATTCATCCTGAGTATGCCACGAAACAAGCAAGCTCCTTCCCTATATATACAGTAGGTGGTTGGTGTTTCGTTGCACTATTTGAAGGACTCACTTATTTCCAATTTTCCGACTACACCACAGGGTTCCCATGATAACAGAACGGCGTAATTATCATTTTACCCGACACAGAAATATCACAGTTGCAGTTTATTGGACGTCACAATTAATCCCGATCAGAAAAAAAGTCATTTATTATGGGAGTAAGCGAATGATCATACGGTGAGCTTCGTGTATGATATTAATCCGTTTCATTGGTAATTAATTATGTTAATGCTAAAGGGAAGGGGTACATACATTACAGTCGCCCAGTACAATTCAATACTCGTTGTAAAAATTATTGTTGTATTATATTTATAAACTATTATTGAGTTTGATAAACATTAGCCTCATTGAATAGTAAAAAAGAACGCCTTCATTGACGTTTGACCTGAATTGTAAAACCGTTTGACCTGAAAAAGTACAAGCGTTTTTTGACCTGAAGAAGAAATGTTTGACCTGAAGAAATAGACACAATTGACCTGAAAATGTAGAAGCTTTTGGCCTGAAGAAAAAGTGTTTGACCTGAAGAAGGAAATCTTTTAACCTGAAGAAACAGACGCAATTGACCTGAAAATGTAGAAGCTTTTGACCTGAAGAAGTACAAGCATTTGACCTGAAGAAGTACAAGCATTTGACCTGAAGAAGTACAAGCATTTGACCTGAAGAAGTACAAGTGTTTGACCTGAAGAAGTACAATCATTTGACCTGAAGAAGTAGGGGGGCACAAGTCGTCATTACATGCTCCTCTTCATCATCAGTTATTAATCCTTGAATATTCGTATATACACATATGTATATGTATGTATGTATATCACACATGCACACAAACACACACTCAAGTATAGACATCATCGTGATCGTATAATTATATTTTAAGCACACACACAAAAAAAACACACACACATATACATATCTACATGCGCACACATTCTTTATCACACACATACATACACACACACACGCGAACACAATCATCCACACGCGTAATGTCAGGAAATCATATAACAACAATAACAACAACAACAACACAATGCTCAAGCTACAACCTCTATCTATAACCAGACTCCATTTCTTTAGGAGTTACTTTTTTTTCTCTTTCTGGAATTTCCTCACGAGACTCTGCAACCATCGATTACAGACAAAAATAGCATAAATATCGGATGGCATCGGGTCCGGATTTAAAAGGTTTTATCTGGAGGTTCAACGGAGGAGGGATCAAGGGGGATTTTCTCAGTCGCTCGCAGCACTGAAAAATCCTCTTACAGATTCAGGTTTGACCCTCACCCATTCTTATACAAAAATACAGTTCCTTGTGTTTAAGCACACACATTCTCCCATATATAAACTCACAGAGCTCTTTTAATTATATACACACACACACACACACACACACACACACACACACACACACACACACATACACACACGCACACACACACATGTACACACAGCTCACATGTAAACATAAACAGTACACACATGCACACACACATTCACACACTTGGAGACACAGCTAAGGAATACAAACAAGCTTGAAATGAATATACCCAGTACGAAAAATGGCAGCCAACTTTTCCACACTCTCCCCGCCCACTGCTCCTCTTCACCTAACCTCATTCCACACCCACAACCACAAGCCACACCCACAATTCACAAATACAACACACCCGTACCAACTATCGTGTCTTATTTACCCCCAGAACTACACCCACAACAACCACACACCCTGCCAACCCTCCAGTCTTATAAAGTTACCCCTACACTCACAACCCACAGCTATATACAGACCACATCCACAACTACAGTACTACAACAACACACCCTGCCAACCCTCCCGTCTTAGCTACCCACCCCAACCCTATACACACCCATACCAACTCACCCTAACCCCAGCATCATCAAACAGAACCTCCCCCACCCCTCACACCCCCACTGACACACGGACCCTGCAATCTTCCCCTCGACACTGATATAACGTGCTTCAGTCGTCGTAATTTCCAGCCAGAATGAGGTACCCCAGAGCGCCATTGGGTCGTTCCGTCAGCCGCGTCCAGGGTCGTAATCTGATGAGTGACGACAACTTGGTGATACGCGACCATACATTCTCCCTCCAATATCATACGACCATCTGCGACACACGACCACTCTTCTGTTTCTTTTTTGCTCTCTCTGTTTGTCTGTCTGTCTGTTTGTCTCGTTCTCATCACGATACCACCCACTTCGACCCTTTACTTCTTGCTCTTCAATATTATACGACCTTCTGTTTGGCGACACACGACCACTCTCTCCAATATTACAAGTTCGTTTCCTACACACGACCTCTCTCCCTCCATCAGATGATCCTCTGCGACGAATGACCCCTCTCTCCAACAACATACGACCCTTTTAGACACACGACCTCTCTTCTCTCTCCAACAGACGACCCTATGCGACACACGACCACTCTCTCCATCACCCAAATCATTGAAAGCGTAGATACTCAACTAAAAAGACAGCCTTATACCCTTGCTAGCCTTAAACATTTACATTTATCCATCCTTAAGAAGTAGTCATGATCCACAATTATTTTCATTCCAGTTACAAGGCAAACATGACCTACGAATATATAGATAGCCATGAACACTGGAGGAATTCACTGCCATATTATTTCCAGTTGATAAAACGACTTCGTGGACAGGGCTAAAAAAATAGTAGGGTAGTTTAATATTCTGACAATGATTTACGGACGAACTCGCTTTTCATTCGAGGAGGTCACACATGCCTGACTCTCCACTGGCGTCTCATTCATACCTGACACTAGGATCCGTCTCACCCAGGCTACAAGGAACATCATTTTTATCTTCAACTCAGCAGGTTTTTGTTTAGCAGCTGTATCTCACTTGACTATTTCAGGGAGAGACTGACTCTTGTTCTAAACTCAGACAAAAGAAACTATTGAGGGTCATGGGGGGCTTCAATGTGGTGGGGGTGGGGGTGGTGGGGGGGGGGGGGTGGATGAAGGACCCCTGTGATGTAGTCAGAAACTGGAGGTTAGAGAGTCCTTCAAACATTGTCACTAAACACCACCTACATTAAGGAACTTGTCTCGTGGCATAGTCAGGAGGAATTAGAAGCCACCAGTTACGTCAGGGTCCTTTAAATGTTTAGTCTTTTCGGTTGTGGCGTGGCATCTGAGACATGACGGGCTGATGCTTGGTTATATTATGCAAATTGCAGCTTCGGGATGATTAATGACAGCCAAGTCTAGACAAGGCTACGTATATAGGATTCACAAGTAAAAAGTCAATTCTTAATGCCCATGTCAAGTGGCTACAATAAAACATTTACCATGATGGCCAAAGTTAACAATTCCTCCCTTGAAAAGTGCTGCAGGACAACAGGGAGAGACCTGTAATGGATTAATGTACAGATCGCCACTCCACATTCCTTTTAGCTTATATGTTAAAAATACAATCCACAAACGACATCCAATTCCCTTGCTGGCATGTGGTTGGCTGCATGATACTCGCACTCTTTGATGTGGAACTGAGAACGTAATCATGGTTAAAAAACAAACGTACGGTGTGGGCTGGCTGTTGACATAGACCCTTAGCAATGGGGAATGGCTACTTTAGTACTCTTTCGAGGTGGGGGATCGAATACTAACGGCGATAAATGTGAGAATATAGCCCATCCATGCAGCGTGGCGGGAAGAAGTACAGAAATGGCTAGGATTACGGTCTGTGGTTCTCTATACGACCTGCTCCACGGCCCCTCTCCACCACGCATCTGTTGCTTAATGGGAAACTTTAGGGCTTGATCTGGGCCTAACCTGATGGGAGGGGAAGAAGAAGAAAGAAGACGACGATGACGACGACGACGAGTGGATGGAGGTGAAGACGGGGAAGGAAAACTAGTGCAAAGAAGGGGAAATGAGAGAGAGAGGAGAGAGAGAGAGAGAGAGAGAGAGAGAGAGAGAGAGGAGAGAGAGAGAGAGAGGGGGGGGGGGAGAGAGAGCGAGAGAGAGAGCTATGATGATGATGTACGAGAGGGCCGATGTTAGGGAGTTGAGGGGAGAAGGTGTTAGTGAGGAGAGAGAGTGATAGTGAGGTGAGAGAGTGATAGTGAGGGGAGAGGAGGGTTGAGGGGAGAGGATGTTAGGGAATGAGTGAGGGGATTGCAGGGTTAGGAAATGAAGGGAGGGGCATGCTGTATTATGTTAAGGGAGTCGGGAGGGAGGAACGATGATGGGAAGAGAGAGAGGAGAATGGACGGTATAGGAGAAATGAACGGTAATAGGGAGGAAGGGAGGGAGGGAGGGATGAACGGAGATAGGAAGAGAGGGAGGGAATAACGAGATAGTGAAGGAGGGAGGGAGAGAGGGAGAAAAGGAGGGAATGAGGAGAGAGGGAGGAACGGAGATAGTGAAGGAGAGAGGGAGGGCTGAAGGGAGGAAGGGAGTGAGGGGATGTGATTGTGGTTAATACGTATCCCCGGCCTCTACTACTCGTCTTAATTGGGTCATTAGGACGAGTTTTACCACCACCAAGCCGGGACGTGGGGACAGATGTCAGCCTCGTTAACGTTGTGTCAGCTTGGTTATAGAGGTGGGGAAGAGGGGAGGGGGAGCTTTGGGGGGGGGTTGTGTGGGGTGATGTTGTGTGGGGAGGGGGGTGATTGTGTATGAGGGTGAGGGGGTTGTGTGAGGGTGATGTTGTGAGATGGTGTGTGTGTGGGGGAGGTGGGGGATGGTGTGTGAGGGCGAGGGTGTTGTTTGGGGGGATAGGGGGTGGTGATTGTGTTGGGGGGGGGGTGCCAGGGAGGAGGGTGATGGTGCAGAGGTGGGGTGGGGTTGGGTGGGGGGAGGAATGATGGTGCCAAGATGTGGAGTCGTGGGGAGAAGGAAACTAGATGGAGGAAGGGACGAGGAAAGAAATATCACAGGAGGAAAACTACGGGAAAGTATGAGATGAAAATGTAGGAAAGATGAGAGGAAAATGAGGGGAGGATGAGAGGATAATGCGGAAAGGGTGAGAGGAAAATGAGGGGTGAATGAGGGGAAAATGTGGGAAGGATGAGGGGAAAATGTGAAAAGGATAAAAGGAAATGAGGGAGACATGAGAGGAAAATGAGGGAAGGATGAGGGGAAATGTGAAAAGGATGAGAGGAAAATGCGGGAAAGGGAAGAGGGATAACAAATAGAAAGAGAAATTGAAGGATGATGGCGTTAAGAAAAATAGAATAACGAGTAAACTGTCACAAAAGATCAAGTGTACCGTCAAGAACAAATGAGTGAAAGCAATACAAAATAATGATGTTCCTGTTTCATATTCACTTTTCTTTTGTATTATATTTTCAAAACCAGCAGCTCTAAAATCAGACTTTACATAATTTGATAATGAACCCATCTATTGTTATGCTGATTATGTACAGTTTTCAATGGATTAAATGATGCACTGTTCATTACATCTGAATCGAATTTAGTAACTTTTCTACCAAAGGGAAAATATATCTGTTTTTCTCCTGCTCAAGCAAGTACTGTAGCAACGCTAAATTCCCGTTGACAAAATGACACTATGTTGCTGAACTTTATAACAATAAATTATAATGCATATAATATGAATAATGTATATATTATTATGAGAACAATGTATACTTCATATTAATGATATACCTATATAAGAATTTTTTTTCTCGCCTTGAGAAAAAATAGCATAGAATAAAAGACGTCAACTAATTATCGATAATAAGGTTTAGGTAACTAAGTAAACTCATTACACTTGAAAGGTGACTCAAATTACCCATTGTTGTCCGTGTGTTGTTAGTGAGGTAATTAGTGTGTTGGTCCTAAAGGCATCATGATTGGTGGACAAGAAAGAGGCCTGGTGGGTGGTGTGGGGTAATAGCCGGGTGGATTAAGGGGGTGCGGGAGTAGGGGACAGGCTTGGGGGGGGACTGGCGGTGTGTGGGAATAGGAGGACAGGCTTGCGGGGGACTGGGGGGTGTGGGAATAGGGGGACAGGCTTGGGGTGGGTAGAAAGCCTGTATGTAAAACCTATTCCCATACACCCCTAACCCCTAACCCGGAAACCTGTCCTCCTATTCCCGCACCCCCCCAAGTTTGTCCCCCTATTCCCGCACCCCCTTAACGTGACCTGCCAGATGGGTAGAGGCAACATCTTGGGTACAGGGACTCATTCACGATAATTTTTCTTTGACTTTTTTATAGCCATTTAGTTTTCTCCTTTCGCTACGTTTGAATCGCAAGTGTTTTTCTCTATTTTTATCACAGGGTACCGCCGCCTTTGTCGTCAGCTGATAGACTAGAAAGTTACGTAAACCTTCTTCCATTAAGGCCGTGTATTAATCAAACCGTGTCAATTAAGTCAACAGGTCTTTTAGCCGAGAGCCTACGGTTACTATGTGTAGTTTTTATACTCTCGTGTCTAAGGGCAGATTAAAGCCAAATTAATGGTTTTCTTGTTGTATGGAAGCACTAGTGACGTCCAAAGGTTAAACAGTTTTATTTCAGTATATCCATGCATGAACATCGGTGTACAGTGAACTCCAAGATTCGTGTCGCAGTTAGACAACCTGTCTGGATTAACACCACACAGAGTGAAAACCCTCACCACCAACAGGTATTATACTCTTTATAAACCTCTACCCTTGTTGCAATATTGCTTTTCTATGTATGGTAATAATTCAGTTTCCCTTCCTTTCCGTCCATGCAAGAGCCCTTCCTTCCTGCCTTCCTTCATTCCTTCCTTCATTCCTTCATTCCTTTCTTCATTCCTTCCTTCATTCCTTCCTTCCTTCCTTCATTCCTTCCTTCCTTCCTTCCTTCATTCCTTCCTTCCTTCCTTCATTCATTCCTTCCTTCATTCCTTCCTTCCTTCATTCATTCTTCTGCCTTGCCAAAACTTATTCTCGGTTCCCTTCTCTCATTACAACCGTTTCCCTTAACAACCCCGATGTTCCCCTTCAGACTCACCCTAACCCTCTCCCACCTGAAAAATGGGTTGGGAATTCAATTAATGGAAGCGTTACCTGCTGCTCTAAGCGTGGTGGAGGGTCAGCCAGGACCTCTTAAGTGGGAAGACGAAAGAGAGAGAGAGAGAGAGAGAGAGAGAGAGAGAGAGAGAGAGAGAGAGAGAGAGAGAGAGTAATGGGTACACAGATATATATACTGTACACTACACTACAGTATATAGAAATAGTAGGAACCAATACTACAGAGAATTACACCTAACATTTCACTCAGTATGTCGTCACGGTAGATCAATCCTTCCACAAAGTTGCCAAAGCTTAAAGTATTTCCAGGATTTGGAGTCTGGCTGGATGCGTGTATAGACAAACAACAAACAGGTGGCAAGACTGTGTGTGAGGAGAAAGGTCTGATAAGGTTATGGATGGGGTCGTTTCATTTGTTGTGCATGGGTTAACTGGAGTCCACGTAGCCTTCTGAACAATGCAAGGAAACGGATCTCCTTTTAGTATACTGAAGTGACGTGTTATCTGGCAGAGTTTGGAGGAATTACACAGACAAATTATCACACCTTAAGGGACCCTGCATGCATGTGCTGTAATCAGAAAATTTGGAGGTTAGGGAGTCCTTCATTTGATGCCACGAAACACCACCTATATTGAATGAGCTTGTACACGATCACAAGGTCTTTAAACAACAACAACAACAACAACAACAACAACAACAATGGTCAAACAGAGAGGGTATTGGTTCTCAAGGACTGAGTAGCCCATTAATGTACAGTTGGGGAATAATGTATCTGAACACTGTTGGGTCTTCTGGCAATATCCCCAAAGTAAACAAACACATCAATGAGGGAAAGTATACTGACGTGTTTATCACTGACATTGTTACCAGAAGCTGTCAACGATGTCCAGATACTTTATTCCCCAACTGTACATACATTGCTACTCATGAAGAAAAATAATATATGGAGTTTGTCATTACAGTACTTCATGATTGATGTGTATCGTAGTAGCAAAGAAAAAGAAAATAGTATCGTAGTAGCAAAGAAAAAGAAACTGTATCGTAGTAGCAAAGTAAAAGAAAAATGTATCGTAGTAGCAAAGAAAAAGAAAAATGTATCGTAGTAGCAAAGAAAACGAAAAAAAAAAACTCGTAGTAGCAAAGAAAAAAAAAGTATGAATTTTTTTTTTTTTTTTTTTTTTTTTATTAAGATATAGCTGTATTATTTCTTTTGTTGGAGTGGAATGTAATGACTGAACGTGTGATTGATATAATTATTAGGCTACTGTTAGTGATTACCTTGCAACCTCCTCTCCCTACACATACACACACGCACTCATAAGCGAGCACACACACTCACACAAATACATACACACGCATTTATTATAAGCGCGCACAATTTCACACAAATACACACATATACCCATAAACGTGAGCATACACACACACATACACTTCCACTTACAAAAAGACTCCCACACCCATAAGCATACACACACACACACACATAATACACTCCATCACACACACACACACACACACACACACACACACACACACACACACACACACACACACACACACACACACACACACATAAACACACACACACACACACACACACACACACACACACACACACACACACACACACACACACACACACACACACACACACACCCTGACTGGCTTCATGGCTGGTCTCTCAAATTTTGCACAGGTGATCCCGGGGTACATGTAATCGCCTCGAATGGTCCATCAAACAATAAGCTGCTTTACAACAATACTCGGAAAGGGTTGACTCTGTGTGTGTGTGTGTGTGTGTGTGTGTGTGTGTGTGTGTGTGTGTGTGTGTGTGTGTGAAACTGTAGATGTAAGTAGAGGCTGTGTGAATGTTTCTGTGAGTGAGTGAGTGAGTGAGTGAGTGAGAATGAGTGACTGATTGTAGTGTATGTTGTGTGAGTTAGACTGAATGGTAGATTATAGTTGAAAGAGAAAGAGTGAAAAGAATTGAAATAAAAAGAAGAAGAAGAAGATAGAAGATGCACGATATAAATAGAAGGAAATATAAGGAAAGGAGGGATAGTGAAAGAATTGAAAGGGAGTGGCACAGAGACGAAACACAAAAGAGAGAGAGAGAGAGAGAGAGAGAGAGAGAGAGAGAGAGCAGGTAAATACAAAAGAGGGAAAGAGAGGTAAAACTGGTAAGTATAAGAGAGAGAGAGAGAGAGAGAGAGAGAGAGAGAGAGAGAGAGAGAGAGAGAGAGAGAGAGAAAGAGAGGAGGGGTGGGGAGGGGTGCGTATGGGTGAGGTTCTCCCTAATGAGGTGATGGATGGATGGATGTTGGGTGACGAGGGTTGATAATGGGGGACCAACCCAGTATATTAAATGGCCAGCCTCGGGGCACGCAGGCAGGTAGACAGAACAGGTAAATATAGGAGAGAAAGAGAGAGAGAGAGAGAGAGAGAGAGAGAGAGAGAGAGAGAGAGAGAGAACAGGTAAATTTAATAGAGAGGACAGGTAAATATGAGAGAGAGAGATAGAGAGAGAGAGAGAGAGGGAGAGAGAGAGAATGGTTGTTGTGGTGGGTGTGGTTGTAACTATAGTGAAGGGTGTGGTGGTAGTAGTAGTAGTAGTAGTAAAGGTGTGGTAGTAGTAGTAGTAGTAATAATAGTATAGTAGTAGTAGTATAGTAGCAGTGAAGGGTGTGGTGGTTGTAGTAGTATAGGGTGTAGTAGTAGTATAGTAGTAGTAGTAGTAGTAGTGAAGGGTGTGGTGGTTGTAGTAATAGTAGTAGTAGTAGTATAGTTGTTGTTGAGGTGAGGTGAGGTGAGGTGAGGTGAGGGGCAGCAAGCAGTGTGTATCAAACCTTCAATAACAGTCAATAACCTCAGCCGGGCGGGTATTTTTAGTGGTGCCTGGACAATATTGGTTGGGAGGGCAACAACATGCTCTTCACACACACACAAACACACACACACGTATACATACATAACACACGCACACACACACACACACACACACACATACATACACACACACACACACACACACACACACACACACACAATAAAATATAACATACACACGGCACTCACACAAGTTTACGCCAGAAAAAAAAAAATATGTAAAAAAAAAGTCACAAGTTTCTCCGGACGGCAAACTTGTTTTCGTCACTCTCAGTCCAAGGAATAACACGGAAAAAAATATATATAAAGAGAGAGAGAGAGAGAGAGAGAGAGAGAGAGAGAGAGAGAGAGAGAGAGAGAGAGAGAGAGAGAGAGAGAGAGAGAGAGAGAGTGAGAGAGAGAGTGAGAGAGAGAGAGAGAGAGAGAGAGAGGGAGAAGGGAAAGAGAGATGTTAAGGATAAAAGTAACTAGAAGAAAATATAAATAAAAAATTGATAGAGAAGAAAGGATGAGGTATATGTGTAAATAATGGAATGGCATAAAAGAGGAAGTAAAAAAAATGAATGAAAGATAAGCAAAAAAAAAAAAAAAACAAGAGTACAAGGGTATTATGAATCTCCATAATATATTTCGGCCTGTGATGTTTTTATATTTTTAATGAGGATACTCAGGTATTTTGTCTACACTGGCTATACATTTTCTACGCCTTGTGACTTTGATTTAGCAAAAAACAAGATTTGCAAACGTAGTACTTACATACATACTTTTTTGTACACTGGTATTTTTAATTATCACCTTGAAAACTCAAAATAAAGTCGCAAGTTTTATCTGTGTAGTATTTCTCTGTTATGTTATATAGTCAGGTTGTACACACACACACACACACACACACACACACAATGGAATGAAATAAACAGCTTCAATGAGTTCAGTTAAGACCAAGAATCAATACATTAGAAGATTCACCATTAGCAAGATTCACCATAAAATACTGACTGGATGGAAGGATGTATGTGTGTATGTGTGTGGACGTCTGGCCTTGTATACACATTCCAAACCCAGCCTTAATATTCAACACACAGCGACCACTGGAACACGCAGCCTAAAGTTGGTCAAAAAATCTCTTCATAAACAATGCTCGCTGCTTCAACGAGTTCGGACAAGCCAGAGAAAAGTGTGGGAAGACAGAACTCACTGATTTTTGCTTCTGGTGGTTCCTGTGTGACATACTGTACTGTAAGGCTAGAATGAAAGGGAGGGGGAGAACGAAAGGGAGAGAGATGAAAATTCAGTTTCCTGGAGGGAAGGAGAGAGATGTTGCCTTTAGTCCTCACCTGCCTCTGTAAAGAAAAACACACATACAGCACACTCGCGCACGCAGACGCACACCCACACACACACACACAAACGGACACACACAGAATTCCACAAATACTCCATAAACCCCAAGGAAACACTACATTACACTCAACCACATCTATTAGTAGTAAAAACTCCATTAAAATTTTTAGATACTAGACCTCATATTTTAACAGTAACTTTAATAAAAAAAAAAAAAGGGATATTTACTAATTCAAACAAAGGCACCACCAACTTACTTTTTTTCACTACGTCGCGTGCCACTAACAAACTCTCAAATGCTTTACTAACAATAGCGGTGATCAACACAGACACACGGCCGCCAGCAGACTCATTAGCACAACACTGCCAGCATGGGACTGTGTAGGGCAAACGAGCAACACACTCATTAAACAGGGTGTTGCCGACAATAAAATAACATCAAAGTGCGTATTATGTAATGCGTTTATTTGCACGTATGTCTATGTAAGTACTGTACGTGTGTGTGTTGGTGTATAATGTCTGCGTGGAAGCATTTGTTTGCATGCGTGTGTATGTGCATATGTTTGCATTGTACAGTACATGTGTATTACCAGTATATGTATATTTAGTTTCTAAAGGGTTGTAAACAAAACCTCAATAAAGTACAACTGCAGTAAGAGTAAGAGTTCAGTATCCGATTTAGTCTTCCTCATGTGCATGGAAACCTTTGCCTTCACCTGTACAAACGAATTGCAATACCAGGGGGACATAACGTTGCTCTGATGGCATCATTTCCATTCCAGGGACTAAACAAGCACCGGACACTGACATTTCACAGTTACGAAATGCCTATGGAATTGAATGAAAGAGGAAAAAATAAGGCCTAGTTCCATATAGGCCTGGAAGATCATATGACACTAGGGAGTAGGAGGAGGAGTTACAAGGAGGAGGAGGAGGAGGAAGAAACAGAGAAAGGAGACAGAAAACAAGAAAGAAATACAAGGAAAGGAGAGAAGGCAAGCACTAAGTAAATAATTGGACAGGAGAAACAGCCATCAAGAAGGAAATCAAAGAAAGGAGGTAAGAGAAGGGCAAGCACTAAGTAAATAATTGGACAGGAGAAACAGCCATCAAGAAGGAAATCAAAGAAAGGAGGTACAGCAAGCAGGAAGAAATAACTGTAATAATATAACTGGAGGGACACACACACACACACACACACACACACACACACACACACACACACACACACACACACACACACACACACACACACATACACTATCGAGGTAAAATTTGTTTGTTTATGCATGCAACACCTTTGACATCGTTTCTTTATGAATGTTAAGGGGAAAGTTTCGTGCTGGTAAATCTGGAGCAATAGAATCCTCCAATCTATTCCAGGCAACAGAACGCCATTAATTTTGCTCTTCTAGTCCTGTTCCTGGCATACTTTAAAGGAATCGAGGCACTCCAATGTACCGAAAAAGAATACCACCTTAATGACTTCAACAGTGAGCACCAATGGACTGAAGTTGACTGGAGTGAGAGAGAGAGAGAGAGAGAGAGAGAGAGAGAGAGAGAGAGAGAGAGAGAGAGAGAGAGAGAGAGAGAGAGTGTGTATGTATGTGTGT
>JAWZYT010000505.1:135000-138659 GCA_034508575.1 Petrolisthes manimaculis | reverse complement strand
CCTGAATTGTGACTCGTATGTCTGTGTGTGTGTGACGTAAGAAGTGACGCCGCCGTGAGTGGGTGGAGGAGGGAGGGAGGGGAGAGAGATACAGAGGCACTATTCCTGGCTTTATCAGTTCTCCTGGAGCCGTGACGTCAGACTAGGTAGGTAGGTAGGTAGGTAGGCACTCTTCGTCTCTTCACGGCATCTCCTCGGTTGAGTATTGAGGGGGAACGCTCTCTCTTGTGTTACTAAGTTTGTGTGGTGGGAGGAGAGAGGGGCTGGAGAATGGGGAAGTGTGTGTGTGTGTGTGTGTGTGTGTGTGGTGGGAGGAGAGAGGAGAGAGGGCTGGAGGAGAATAAGAGTCTGTGTGTGTGTGTGTGTTGTGTGTGGTGTGTGTGTGTGTGTGTGTGTGTGTGTGTGTGTGTGTGTGTGTGTGTGTGTATGTTTTAGGATGGAAGTTTGTTTGTATTAGATAAAAGTATAGCACCAATGTATAGTTTACAATCATGTTTTATTCTTCACCGTTTCGACACATCAGTTATCACCATCGATCTATAGAACAACAAGATGCTAACCAGAGCAATCCAGGAATACCCGAATCAATTAATACACACACAAAGCAACTCAAACCCATCTGAAACGAACCAGGCACAAGAAGAAGAAGAAGAAGATGAAGATACCCAGGCAGCCAAACCATCACAAGGAAAGACAACCCAAGGAAAGACAGTCGAAGGAAAGACAATCCAAGGAAAGACAGTCGAACTCATCAGGAGAAAAGACAACCCATCTCGTTATTTCTTTACTTTCTTCGTCTCGTCGTCGTCGTCGTCTCTTGCTGCAGCTCGTCTTAAATGCTGTCTATAATTGTACCGGAGCCAATAATAAAACGGCGTCCAATTTCCCTTCGCTAAACAGTCCATTGGGTCCTGAAATATCGTGCTAATTAACGAGGTGGGAGCCGTAATTAATGAGGTGGGAGCCGTAATTACCTCTGTCGTCGTCTAGAGCCAATAGGATGAAACAGGCCTGCATGGGGACGCGTCGTCATGGTAACTGTATGTATGTAGGTGTAACTAACGCTTGTCTCTGGTGCTGGGATGTGTATTATAGGGAAGGGAAGGGGGAGTGAAGGTATTGGGGAATTAGTAGTAGGTGGAGTGAATGTATTGGGGAATTAATAGTAGGTGGAGTGGATGTATTGGGGAATTAATAGTAGGGGAAGTGAATATATTGGGGAATGGATGGTGGAGTGAATGTATTAGGTAAGGGAAGGGGGAGTGAATGTATTGGGGAATTAGGTAGGTGGAGGGAATGTATTGGGAATTAGATGGTGGAGTGAGGAGTATTAGGGAACTGAAGGTGAAAGAATGGATTGGGGAATAGAAGGAGTGAGGAGTATTATAGGAAATAGAAGGTGGAGTGAAGGTATGACAGTCTCCATCTTCCTCTGTCTCCATCTCTTCTCTTCCCTCCTCTGTTTCCTCTTTCGTTGATCTCTCTCTCAATCTCACCCCCTTCTTCCTTTGTCCTTTCCCCTGTTCCCAGTTTCCTTTTCTTCCCTCCTTTCTTTCAATCATAGTCATTTCTTCTTAACTTAACCCCACTTCACTTCTCTCTCTTCTTTTGTTCCACCCTCTTTACTTCATCTGTCGCACATATCTCTCTCTCTCTCTCTCTCTCTCTCTCTCTCTCTCTCTCTCTCTCTCTCTCTCTCTCTCTCTCTCACTTCCCTTCATTGTTTCTCCCACTTCGCTTTGCTCATCCCTCCGTCTCTTCTCTATTCTGACAATAATAAGTAAATCTATTTAAACACCCTCTCATGTCAGGTCACACAGCCATCCATGTATTGCGTTGCGTTGTGTTGTGTTGTGTGTGTCACGTGTGGTAGATGTGTAAGGTAGGTAGGTCAGGTGTGTAGAAGGACTGGAAGATGTGGCTGGTTTCAAAATATTCATAATTAAGATACAACCACAGTCACTTAACCACCGACAGTTTCCTTTCATCATGCAAATAAATCAGTATCATATAAAAAAACAAAAAATCAGTATCATATAAAAATATAATCATACAGCAGCTTAATTCAAACTCAACCTATTCAATTATCATTATGAGGTGCTGCAAAATCATACACGTGTTGTTCTTTATCACCAAGATATTTACTACGATGGAAGGAAAGTGTCAGTGCATGGATATTTGACTGTGGCTGTACGTCAGGTGTGTTATATTGTCAGGTGTGCAAATTATTATAGTGAAAGCAAGTGTCTCGCGTGTGTATGTGTGTGTGTGTGTGTGTTTGGGGTATCAGGCGGATGTATACAGAGAACGATAGCTGGTGAAGTATAAGGTATAGTATGTGTGTATGAGAGAAAGTAAAGGAGATAGAACAGTGCGATAAGATATTATAAGAAAGATAAGAAAGGCGTGTCTTAAAATATGCAAGAATTAAACAACATAATAAAAAAAAATATTATGAGAATTGATGTTTGCTTACATACGATAAGAGTGATAAGAGGGAAGGGGACATTAATTTGGCCAAGATATGAATGGTCAGATACAACAGTGGAATGATAGATAAATATAGATGTTGTTGTATGTATTAGTGTGTGATAGATGATGATAGAAATATATGTTGTTTATAGGAGTGTGTAGTGTAGGATGATGATAGAAATAGATGTTGTTTGTGTAGTGTAAGATAATGATGATGTAAATAGATGTTGTTTGTGTAGTGTAAGATAATGATGATGTAAATAGATGTTGTTTGTGTAGTGTAAGATAATGATGATGTAAATAGATGTTGTTTGTGTAGTGTAAGATAATGATGATGTAAATAGATGTTGTATGTAGGAGTGTAAGATGATGATGATGTAAATAGATGTTGTATGTGTAGTGTAAAATGATAGATATATATAGATGTTGTATGTAGGAGTGTGTATTGATAGATGATGATAGAAATAGATGTTGTATAGATATGATAGAGACGAAAATAGGAGCAATCTGGAGGCGTATGGAGTGTTTACCTATACGAGAATGAGAACAATCCAAAGTGGAGGGTCATATGAGAGAGAGAGAGAGAGAGAGAGAGAGAGAGAGAGAGAGAGAGAGAGAGAGAGAGAGAGAGGGGTAGGGAGAGAGGAGGGGTCGTTGGTTGGATAGAACATGCAGAGAGAGAGAGAGAGAGAGAGAGAGAGAGAGAGAGAGAGAGGGAGAGAGGAGGTGTCGTTGGTTGGATAGAAGGAATGAACATGCAGAGAGAGAGAGAGAGAGAGAGAGAGAGAGAGAGAGAGAGAGAGAGAGAGAGTGAGTTCATCTTCACATGCTATATCCATCCTCATCCTTTCCTTCAGTGTCCCAGTATAATTTCATTGTATTAGTCTTCAATGATACTTCCTGGTTTCCTCTTCTGTTTCGTAATTCATTTCATCCTTTACTTTTCTTTCATTTTGATACTTTATTTTCTCTATCTCTTTCTTTCATTTTGATACTTTATTTTCTCTATCTCTCACATCATTATCTATGTTTCTTACTCTCTCCCTACTTTTTTCCCCTCCACCTACAATCATTCGTATATAAATATAAATATTGGCATACATTGACAACACTGGAATAATAAACGAGAAAGTGGAGAAGGCTGTACAGTCGCGACACATAGTCCTTGACCATGCAGGGTGTAATAA
>JAWZYT010000505.1:117500-130000 GCA_034508575.1 Petrolisthes manimaculis | reverse complement strand
GCTGTCTATAGGCCTACCAGTGAACGAACACACACACACACACACACACACGCATACACACATACACACACACACATCATTTGACATTAACACACACACACACATCATTTAATATAAAGTCACACACAACACCCACACACATAGACACCCACATAAAACCCACACTTATCTGAGACATTTGATAATTACACACACACACACACACACACACACACACACACACACACACACACACACACACACACACACACACACACACACACACACACACACACACACACACACACACACACACACACACACACCTGACACCCACACACACACACCTGACACCCACTCACAGCTGACCCACATACACACGTGGCCCATCACAAGCACCTAACCCACATCCATGCACCCTGATCCCTTACAAGCACACACACACACACACACACACACACACACACACACACACACACACACACACACACACACACACACACACACACACACACACACACACACACACACACACACACACACACACACACACAAACACGGACCTGTATGGTAAATCTTTCCACTCATACATTCCCGGTTTACACCAGACTGTTCTACTCTCACCTACACACACACACACGTCTCACTTCACACCTGATAATCCTTTACACACACACACACCTGATAATCCTTTACACACACACACACCTGATAATCCTGTACACACACACACACACACAGTTTACGCCAGACACTTCGAGTCACTTACTCCCGTTTGATAATCCTTTTCCAATCACACCTTCCCTTCACACTTGCTTGGTATATCACCCACTGAGCTGAAGGGAAGGTAAGTAAGGTGGAGCGACGAGCCGCCTCCTCCTTACATACAACACGCATCACTCGGTGTGGTGATGTGATGTGACATGAACGTGTTGACCTCGCTGAGTGGGGGCTGACCGCGTCCTCGCCTCCCACGCCACTCTCACTATCATCACACGCCACGAGACGCACGCACCCACTCCACCCACGCACTCCGCCCACGCACTTGTTGTTGCTTACTCTAGTCTGCGTATACACAACCCCGCTCCAACACATGTTTGCGCACACACGCACACACACACATACTGACGTCTGCCCACATTCACTCGCCTCACCACGTGTACACACTCACGTACAAGCGCTGACACACAGACACACAGACATACACAGACGTCATCTCACATTTACATTCACCTCACCACGTATACACATTCAGTATATACACACACACACATTTGAACACATGTTCTTCCAACCTGCATAGTACAGTACATACATCCATGGTGGCCACCCACTCTCATTCACATATACGCCGTGCCAAGGCTCACCACACCCACACCCACACTCCACCACCCACCACAACAACACATGCAGCCAACGTCATCATCTCTTACTCACGGCTCCCTTCCTCCATTTAGTCACATGTACTATACGTTCTCGTTCTCATGTCTGCATGATCATACACTCAGATATGCAAGCATGGTATGCATGTGTAGAGCGAGTACGTTTACCGTATTTACGTACATGCACATACATTATTCACACACACACACACACACACACACACACACATATATATATATGTATATATATATATATATATAAGAAATGTTAGCAAAAAATATAGTTTGTTGACAGACAGACAGTAATAAAATGATTACTCCCTGCCTGTTTACAAACTCTAACTTTTGTTCACATTCCTTTCTGTTGTAGGTACAGGTATCCCACAAGTAGCGAGGCGTATCAACTTCATGTGTGGGCAACGATACTTAGCTTATACGGTACTCAACCTACACACAACTACACCTACGAACAACACCTAGAAGTGGACAAAGTATGATGTGTACTGTATGTGTATAATCATTTACGCACATCACTAAGCACATATTAACAAAACCATTTATATTTGGTCACCATATCACGTATACGCAAGGCTTATACAACACACACACACACACACACACACACACACACACACACACACACACACACACACACACACACACACACACACACACACACACACACACACACACACACACACAATAATCACCTAAGGTAGTCTTTTATACAACACACATACACACACACACACGCCTGCATACACAACCTACACACACACACACACACACACACACACACACACACACACACACACACACACACACACACACGCCTGCATACACAACCTACACACATCACCTACGCCATCAACCTACGCACACCTTCCTTACCTTTACTGTTGGGCTTAAAGAGGCTACTGTATGTTAGTCTTCTTATACACACACACACACACACACACACACACACACACACACACACACACACACACACACACACAATAATCACCTAAGGTAGTCTTTTATACAACACACATACACACACACACACACACCATATCGCCTACGCTTGTCTACACACACACACACACACACACACACATACACACACACACACACACACACATACACACACACACACACATTTATTTATTTTATATATTTAATTTTATTGTAGTTTATTTACCGTACCAAAATTTTGTTAGCAATAGATATATACTTATATATATACTTACTTACTTACACACATATTTTCACATTAAATTCAGTCTTCATATTTTTTTTAACTATACATTGTCTGTCCCATCCTCCTCCTCTCATACTTTTCCATACGCTCTCATACTTTTCCATGCAATATTCATACTTTTCCACGCCTTATTCATACTTTCCCACGCCCCTTCACTTCACTTTCCCACACCAAACATACTTTTCCACTTCCTATTCATACCTTTCCACGCCCTATTCATACTTTTCCACTTCCTATTCATACCTTTCCACGCCCTATTCATACTTTTCCACGCTTTATTCATACTTTCCCACGCTCTTTCATATTTTCCCACACCAGACACACTTTCCCACTTCCTATTCATACTTTTCCACGCCCCTTCATACTCTCCCATACCCCTTCATACTTTCCCACGTCCTATTCATACTTTCCCACGCTCTTTCATATTTTCCCACACCATACACACTTTTCAACTTCCTATTCATACTTCCCCACACACACACACACACACAACACCTTCCTTTTCCTTCCCACACTCTTTTTTTCGCTTCCCAAAACCTCCTCCTTTCCCTTTTTCCCTTATAATTACTTTCCTTCTTGCATGCTGTCTTTCTCACAAGACTTCAATCACTCACTATCACTCACATCTCTCTCTCTCTCTCTCTCTCTCTCTCTCTCTCTCTCTCTCTCTCTCTCTCTCTCTCTCTCTCTCTCTCTCTCTCTCTCTCTCTCTCTCTCTCTCTCAAAGGCTACGCAGAAATCATACCCAAACTCTTTAATACACACACACACAAAAAAAAAAAAAAAAGAATATATCAATCACACACACACATACACAAAATCAATCACACACACACACACACAAACACATAAAATCAATCACACACACACACACACTCACACACACATCCTCACACACACACACACACAAAATCAATCACACACACACAAACACATATCTTTTCTCCCATGCAGGCAGTTCCTCCCACAACTTCATGCACTCCCTCTCCCACGCATTCTCACTCCCCCACGCATTCTCACTCCCTGCCTGTCTATCATCAATCCCAAATATTTCATGTGTTCACTCCAAAACACTCTTAGACCCCCACACTCCCTACCACTCCCACGCACCTTGCATACTCTCCCACACTCCCACACTCATTACATATTCCCTTACACACTCACACACACACAAATAAACAAATCATACACTCCTATGTTTCCACACACACACACATACACACACACTTACTTGCTCCCACACTGTCACACACACACACACACACACTTACTTGCTCCCACACTGTTACACACACACACACAGTCCTAATACAGTCCTACACTCCCATGCATCCAACCTCCCAGACACACCCACCCTTGCTCCCACACACACACACACACACACACACACACACACACACAGTCCATACACAGTCCTACACCTCCTCCCACTGCCCTCTCCCCTTATGCCTCTCCCACTCATTCATAAGAACTGCCTAACACCTCTCCCACTCACCACTACCTTACAAACACACAGAATCACCACTATCTACACTCACCACTACTTTACAAACACACACAATAACCACTTCTTTACAAACACACAAAATCACCACTATCTACACTCACCACTACTTAACAAACACACAGAATCACCACTATCTACACTCACCACTACTTTACAAACACACACAATCACCACTTCTTTACAAACACATAGAATCACCATTGTCTACACACACCACTACTTTACAAACACACATGAATCACTTCCTTCATTCACCACTCCTCACCACTCCCACTCACCACATTTTCCAAGACGCTGCTAATCACCACACCATTCTTCCCACTCACTCACCCTGCCCCACTCTCCCTCCCTCCCCACTCACCCTACTCCACTCTCCCTCCCTCCCTCCCTCCCTCAATACTACTCTCACTCACTACTTATATAACTGGTTAATCAAGGTAAATCTGGAGCAACTGATTCCTGCAAACTATTTTAAGCAACATGCAGACCACAATTACTTTTGTTAATTTAGCCCTCCAATTTGACGACCCCCCTTAAGTTGGTAATTCGTTTTTGGTACATTGGAGTGCCATGAGTCCTCCAAAGTACGCCAGGAAACAACAGGACCAGATGAACAAAAAATAATGGTGTTCTGTTGCTTGAAATAATTTGGATGATTGGGTTCCTCCAGATTTACCAACACAAAACCTCCCCTTAACAGTTATATTGATAGTTGGTTGGTTGGTTGGTTGGTTGGTTGTTTTGAGATCCGGGTGTCGTCTCGTTCCCTCACCAGTTGTCTGTTAGTGTCTATTGTCTCTAATTATCTTTCCAGGAGAGGCTAAGGGAACGTAACTGATGTAGGCTTTCCTTAAGGGGGTGTGGGAATAGGGGAACAGGCTTGGGGGGGGTTGCAGGAGTAGGGGGACAGGCTTGGGGGGGTTTTGGGTGGTTTAGAGGGGTGCAGGAATAGGGGGACATGCTTTCTACCAACCCCAAGCCTGTCCCCCCTATTCCCGCACCCCCCCAGTCCCCCTCCAAGCCTGTCCCCTACTCCCACACCCCCTTAATGGAAGAATAATGGAAAGAACACGGAACCAATATATATATATATATAACACAGGGTTGAGCGTCCGGGAACAATGGATCAGTCACTCCTTTATGGTGTTGTCGAATGATAACTTTAACATGCCCAAAAGTAAACATTATATTATTAGAGTAGAAAGGTGTGTGTCTGTGTGTGTGTGTGTGTGTGTTGGGTTGGGGGGGGGGGAGATGACAGGTGTGTGTAATGACATGTGATACAACTAACACATGTGACAGGTGTGTGGGAGATGACAGGTGTGTGTAATGACATGTGATACAACTATATGTGACAGGTGTGTGGGAGATGACAGGTGTGTGTAATGACATGTGATACAACTATATGGTGACAGGTGTGTGGGAGATGACAGTGTGTGTAATGACATGTGATACAACTATATGTGACAAGTGTGTGTGTGTGGGTGGTGGGGGGAGATGACAGGTGTGTAGGAGGTGACAGGTGTGTGTGGGTAGTGATAGGTGCAATAAAAGAAGGGATAATGAGGTATGTAGATTTAATTCGGTTACAAACCAGAAATAAATGGGATGTGTTTAAAAATATATATCGTATGTAGATATATCTGTTCTCTCTCTCTCTCTCCCTCTCTCTCTCTCTCTCTCTCTCTCTCTCCTCTCTCTCTCTCTCTCTCTCTCTCTCTCTCTCTCTCTCTCTCTCTCTCCTCTCTCTCTCTCTCACACACACTTCTCTCCTTTCCTCCCACCATCATGAGTGAGGGGAGAGAGATGTGTGTCTATATTTGTGATCGAACCAATAAAGTCCCTTCTATCTTGTTTAATAGTGTCGGGGGGAGAGAAGCAAAGGGGGAGGGAGGGAAGGAGTAAAGGAGTTACCAAGAAGAAGGAAAGGAGTGAAAGAGAGGAAATGGAGTGGGATGAAGGGAGGGAGGGAAGGAGTGAGTGATAGAGAGGTAGGGAAGGGAGTGAGTGACAGAGAGTGAGGAGTAAAAGAGGGAGGGGGGGAGTGAAGGAGTTACCAAGAAGGAAAGGAGTGAAAGAGAGAAAATGGAGTGGGATGAAGGGAGGGAGGGAGTGAAAGGGAATTAAGGAGTGAGTGCCAGGAAAAAGGAAAGTAGTAAGTGAAAAGAAGGGATGAAAACAGGGAGTAAGGGGATTAAAAATTCACAAAGTGGTGTTAGAAGATGGTGTGTGAAATGTTATGTGTGTGTGTGTGTGTGTGTGTGTGTATAAGGATGTTAATAAATATGTCATAATAAGGGGGAATACACATTTTATTATATCACATATATATTTAATTCCTTATCACCACTACCATTTGCAAGACGGGTGTTTATATTAGACTGTGTGTGTGTGTGTGTGTATGTGGTATTGTATCTGTGTGTGTGTGTATATGTGTAAAGGACGTGTATATAATAGTTAGAAACACATGATATAGTGTATGTGAGTAAAAGCAATAAATTAAGTAGACGTCCTTTACAAACGTGATAAATTAATTAGTGTATCAGTTTGATTGATATATGAGAGATTCGTCTGTTAGGTTTGTTAGATCTACAAGATGTCTTAAATAAGCTTAATTAATACATCAACCAAGCATGTACTATTTTGAATAAGAACTCATTTCATATTATTTCCATCTCATCATTCCTCACTTTTCACCATCATCAACCAATATTTTCCACCTTCTCTCACCTCTGCTCTTACAACCTCTCCCGCCATGCACCTCTCCCAACACACCACTCTCACAACCACGCCCACCACTACTCACATAAACACTCCCACCACTACTCTCACATTCTCTCCCATGCACCACGTCTCACACAACCTCTCCCACCAACCACTACTCTCACATTCTGTCCCACCATACACCTTTCTCATAACCTTTCCTCCCTTCACACTTAAAACTTTGTAGTAAACATATTCATTGCCAGTGGGCCACAGAGACCATTCCTCTCTGCGTACTGGTGAAGGGAGAAGCGACCCCTTTTCCTGACGGAGGTGTCCTGCTGCTGCCCCTCCTCCCTGTACAAGAAGAGGGCGTAGCGGTGGGTGCCGGTGCCCTTGGGTGGGGTGGGTGGGTTGTAGACTGTGGGCGAGGGCGGGAAGAGAAGATCATTATAGTCTCATATATTCATTCTCATATTGGTTAAAGTGCACTGATTCCCTTAAGGACCCTGTGATCGTGGAAGAGAATTGGAGGTTTCTGATTCCTCCTGACCATGCCACGACACAAGCTCCTTCCATATAGGTGATGTTTTGTGGCAATATTTGAAAGACTTATTTTCTTCCAATTTTATTACTACATCTTAATTAAAATTAAAGTAATTATGAAGATCTGGGGAAATGAAAAATTGAGGCTCAAATAATTAGAGACGAACCCGAATGATTATACTTTATCACTAAGCTGATGAAATTCCATATAGCTAGTGCAAATTTAAACGACCCATTGATCATTGATACAGTTGTGGAAGCATGAATTGAGATTAACACTTTCCTCTTCTGCTTTAATTAAAAACGATGATAAAAAAAACATAAATTGACAACACAACTGAAAACTCTCAATAAAGTCCCTGTTAATGAGCAATGCATATGTATAGACACATGGTATGGAACAAACATGGAGATAGACTCACCAACTAGGTCGTGGCCCGTCAGCTTGCCCTGACTCAGGTCACTGCCCTGCAACACACAAAGATAAATAGAACAAGAATATTACAGAAATAGATACCAGACTCATGATTACGAAGATATTTACACCTATGGACATGACACCAATTACTGTATTGACATTACTGTAGAATTTGTATGATATAACTGCATGTATAGTAATTATGATAATTAAAGGGGGCAATACACTTTTGGTACATTGGAGTCCATTGAGGAAACGAGACCAGATTAACAAAAATAATGGTGGCCACTTGTTTGGAATAATTAAGAGGAATCACTTGATGCAGATTTTCCACCAACACTGTACTGTACAACCCAGAGAATTAAGAGTGGAAATCAGGGTAGAAAACTGAGGACTATAAACCTTACCTTGAGTCCAGTGTGTATCCAGTGTAGCCAAGCCTCGCCCTCCTCGTGTCTTGGGGCGTCAGGGTCCGTCAGTACAAGGGTATACTTCTCTGACTGGGGAAAGAGAGAGAAAGAGAGAGATTGACTTGACTGAGTAAGCATGAAGAAAACGGAAAGAGAGAGAGAGGAGAGAGAGAGAGAGAGAGAGAGAGAGAGAGAGAGAGAGCAGGAAGGAAGGAAGGTGGGAATTAATGTTAAAGAAAAAGGATGTTAGGGTTGAGAAATAGTATAGTAGAGGGAGTTGTGACAGAGAGGGAGGAACTGACTAGAGGAGTGGGAGATAAACTTACGTAAGAGGGAATAGTGTCAATGAGGGAGAGAGAGAGAGAGAGAGAGAGAGAGAGAGAGAGAGTCTAGGTTACGTGATGTGGGATTGCGTGAGGGATTACGTGTGTATCAACAGGTTTATTACGGTAGGGAGGGGAGTGTTGGAGTGGGAGGAAATATGTGTGTGTGTGTGTGTGTGTGTGTGTGTGAGTGAGGGGAAGGTGTTGCCGAGTGGTGACAAGGCGAAACCAGTCGAGTCCAATAATATTATTTAATGGTGAAGAATCCAGGACATACACAAGAGGCCGAATGCTTTAGAAATTTGATATACTAACTAATATATTTTACCATGCTGACTACTGACTGAATGACTCTGTTTATTATTAGTTGGAACACATGCACGTTACTCTTGGTGGCTAGAGACGGTGGGTAGGTGGGGGAGAGAAACGCAGGGGATAATTGTAAAGCACTAAGTAAACAAAGGAAGGAGAGACAGGAAGGAAGGAAGGAAGGAAGTGAAAAGAGGAAAAGTGTAGAGTGGTAGAGGAGGGATAGCACACACACAAACACACACACAGAGAGAGAGAGAGAGAGGCCCCAAGTAAACAAAGGAAGGAGAGACAGGAAGGAAGGAAGTGAAAAGAGGAAGAACGTAGAGTGGTAGAGAAGAGAACAGAGAGAGAGAGAGAGAGAGAGAGAGAGAGAGAGAGAGAGAGAGAGACAGAGAGAGAGGGGGGGGGAGTGAGAGAGAGAGAGAGGCCCCAAGTAAACAAAGAGTGGAGAGAGCGTATTACTGCAGACAGGAAGGAAGGAAGGAAGTGTAAAGAGGAAAAGCGTAGTGTGGGTAGAGGAGGGATAGCATACACACACACACACACACATAGAGAGAGAGAGAGAGAGAGAGAGAGAGATGCAGCACTAGATAAAGGAAGGAATCATACATCCACAAAATATAACACCCGCCAAAAAACACAATCGCCAAAAGTTGAAACACCAACACAACTTTAATTTTTCTGGGTCCTGTTTTTTCGCGAACACAATAAATTAAATCGAATAAACCAAACCTTAGTCCAAATAACACAACACCCCAAAATAAGTAAATAAATAAATACACAAATAAATCACTCAAGCTGTCATCCCCTATATATCTCTTTCATAAAACAGGAAGCTACTTATATATTATTAATTACGGTTCATTCAAAATTCGTGTTGGGTTGTGATTGGCTGGTGCGGGTGTGACGTCACGCGCGTGGGTGGCTTCATTCACAAATATCGTGACGCAGGCGGAGTGGCGTAGTGACGTCAGTACACGGATCAATACTGGACCAGACTACGCCACTGCCGCCGCCGCCGCCGCCGCCACCGACGCCGCCGCTGTTGCTGCTGTTGCTGCTGCTACCAATGGCACTACCGATGCCATGTTTAAATTATTACCAACCAACCGAAAAAAAAAAAAAGCTACTATTATTAGTACTGTTACCACCTGTACCAATATCATAACCATTTTTCTATACACACACATACACACAACCATTCTTTCATAACACATGTACTCAGGTACACAACTGCATTCTTTCATAACACACACACGCACACAACCATTCTCTCATAACACACACACACACAACCATTCTATCAAAACACAAACACACACACACACAAACAATTTCCCCAAAAAATACACATACAATTATAAATCCTATATATAATAACAAAACACCTACACAACAAGAACAACAACAACATATAAATTTTACACCGACATTTGCAAACTCCCAGAAACAAACCGATGCAGAACTGTTACCAAGAATAAGGTGACATTTCTTATCTACGGTACGCTGACCTATACGGATGACATTTGCGTACATACATACATACATACATACATTCTAACTAGGCATATATTATAGAGTGCATACATACATCCCCCTTGGTTTTTTTTTTTTTATGTTCTGTAAAATGTCGTACGTCACGAACGAAAATAATTCCAGCTGGTTATGTTGACGTTTTTATCCAGGTGGCTGTTGTTGTTGTTGTTGTGATTGTTGTTGTTGTTGTTCATTGTGCTGTCTCTTACACCATGTCGTGACTTGGTAAATTATCTATATAAATAGTAATAGATATAATAATAATTTTAATGATAATAATAGTAATAAACATCATCATCATCATCGTTATCATCATCATAATAATAATAATAATATTAGTATTAATAATGATACATGTAATCTCATTCATACTATTAATTGCAGCACTAATGCTGAGTAAGTAAGTGGTTGAGTGAGAGTAATTCTGTTTGTTGGAGTAATACCAGATTATTTTGTAAGCCTGTTTGTTGTCCACATGTTTTGATACCGTAATAAAACTTGAAAATATCGTAATAAAACTTGAAAATACCGTAATAAAACTTGAAAATACCGTAATAAAACTTGAAAATACCGTAATAAAACTTGAAAATACCGTAATAAAACTTGAAAATACCGAAATAAAACTTGAAAATACCGTAATAAAACTTGAAAATGCCGTAATAAAACTTGAAAATACCGTAATAAAACTTGAAAATACCGTAATAAAACTTGAAAATACCGTAATAAAACTTGAAAATACCGTAATAAAACTTGAAAATTCCGTAATAAAACTTGAAAATACCGAAATAAAACTTGAAAATACCGTAATAAAACTTGAAAATGCCGTAATAAAACTTGAAAATACCGTAATAAAACTTGAAAATACCGAAATAAAACTTGAAAATACCGAAATAAAACTTGAAAATACCGAAATAAAACTTGAAAATACCGAAATAAACTTGAAAATACCGAAATAAAACTTGAAAATACCGAAATAAAACTTGAAAATACCGTAATAAAACTTGAAAATACCGTAATAAAACTTGAAAATACCGTAATAAAACTTGAAAATACCGTAATAAAACTTGAAAATGCCGAAATAAAACTTGAAAATACCGAAATAAAACTTGAAAATACCGTAATAAAACTTGAAAATACCGAAATAAAACTTGAAAATACCGTAATAAAACTTGAAAATACCGTAATAAAACTTGAAAATGCCGAAATAAAATTTGAAAATACCGAAATAAAACTTGAAAATACCGTAATAAAACTTGAAAATACCGTGACAAGTGCAGTAGTGTACAGCCGACAGCAGAAATTCGTGTCCATCTCATGTATGTACTTAATTAAGGAGGTGCGGGAGTAAGGGACGGGCTTGGGGGGGAGTTTTTGGGGGGGTGCGGGAATATGGGTACAGGCTTGGGGTGGGTAGAAAGCCAGTCCCACTATTCCCTCACCCAACTCACCCCCCCCCCCAAGCCTGTCCCCCTACTCCCGCACCCCCCAAAACCCAAAACAGTGTTGGTAAATCTGGAGTAACTGATTCTCCAAACTATTCCAAGCAACAACAGGTCACCATTATTTGTGTTAATCTGGTCCTGTTTCCTGGTATACTTTGCAGGACAAAATAATCGACGTATGAAAAAAAAAAATCAAAATAATCGACGTATAAAAAAAATAAAAATAATCGACGTATGAACAAAAAAAAAGTCGACGTATGAAAAATAAACAAGACAAACTCAATAGACAAAATAATCGACGTATGAAATAGAAAAACTAGATAAAAAATACAAAATACAAAAATAGTTAACGTATGATAAAAATGACCTTACTGTATAATTATAACGCTACACGAAATGAAAGTCTACGGTCACAACAACCACATTTCGCTACAGACTGCTTTAATTAAGGGGAGGGTATAGTTTTTGGCAATTTTGAGTAATGATTCTCCACAACTACTCTAAACAACAGGCCAGTATTATTTCTTTTCATCTGGTCCTGTTTCCTGGCATACTTGGAGGAATCAAGACACTTCAATGTACCAAAAGTAGACTCTCCCCTTAATTATGACAGAAGGAAGGGAAGAGAGAATGGGTAATATATTAGGTATATAACTCAGGGAAGGTAAAATAATTATATAGGAGTACAGTCAATTCTCA
>JAWZYT010000505.1:37500-110000 GCA_034508575.1 Petrolisthes manimaculis | reverse complement strand
ATTGGAGGCAAATGAGTCCTTCAAAATATTGCCACGAAACACCACCTATAAGGAAGGAGCTTGTTTCGTGGCATGGTTAGGTGGAATCAGAAGCCTCTAATTTCCATACACGATCACAGGGTCCTTAATATTATCTATACACAAACTCACACACACACACACACACTCACACACACACACACACACATTTCATATTCCTTCACATGTAAATAAATACATACCTGCATGGCATACATAGCATAATTATACACCATAATCTTCGCCCTTATATACGCATTTACATGATCACATATACACAGTTTACATAGACTAAAAGACACACAGTCATCGACCGTTATGTACTCTGAGTTAGCCCCTGATGTAAACATTATATGCATACATACACCCAACGCTTGACACTGTAAACAAACACACACATCACATGCACCCACACTTTCCTCCTGTACTTCTTCCCCCATTCATTCTCTCTCACTCTCATTTATTCCTCCTCTCCTTCTCTCTTCTTGATACTGTTCCATCTTCTCTTATTTTCCTCCTTCTATATTCTTCCTCCTCCCATTTTCATCATCATCATCATCACTATCATTCCCATGCTCAATAATGTCTCCTCTCCGACTCCTCCTTCCTTCTTTTATTTTCTTCCTCTCCTCTTCCTCCTCCTCCTCCTCTTCTCTGAATTCGTCCAGCTGATCTTGAATAACAAAAAAGTCACAGTGATTCAGGCTATGCAGCGAGGACATTCTTATTAACGTTACGAGTATACAGTCAGGGATGATAATAATAATAATAATAATAATAACACACCCACCCACCCACGCCTCACTACTCCTCCCACTCCCTAGCTTCTGAGGATCTAGGTTTACACTCACTACTCCTCCCACTCCCTATAGTTTTAAAGGATCTAGGTTTACATTCACTACTCCTCCCACTCCCTAGCTTCAATAGGTTTACACTCACTACTCCCACTCCCTAGCTTCAATAGGTTTACACTCACTACTCCCACTCCCTAGCTTCAATAGGTTTACACTCACTACTCCTGCCACTCCCTAGCTTCAATAGGTTTACATTCACTACTCCTCCCACTCCCTATAATTTCAAAGGATTTAGGTTTACACTCACTCACTCACGTATGTAAATGATCCTAGTCAGTATATACCAGGGCTTTCTGAGAAGTATGAGTAGTGGTGATGGTGATGGTGGTAGTGGTGGTGCAGTAGAAGTGTGACTCTTAATGTCAACAATAGTGATATGGTCTCCTTCCTCATGGTGACTCCCTCAGCCTATTTTAAAAGATGAGCGAGTAGCCTTCAGGAAAAAATGCTATTATAATGTGCCAGTAAAAATGTATGATTGAGTAAACAAATGATGATTGAGTAAACAAATGATGATTGAGTAAACAAATGATGATTGAGTAAACAAATGGTGATTGAGTAAACAAATGATGATCGAGTAAACAAATGATGATCGAGTAAACAAATGATGATTGAGTAAACAAATGATGATTGAGTAAACAAATTGAGTAAACAAAGGATGATTGAGTAAACAAAGGATGATTGAGTAAACAAATGATGATTGAGTAAACAAATGATGATTGAGTAAACAAATTGAGTAAACAAATGATGATTGAGTAAACAAATTGAGTAAACAAATGATGATTGAGTAAATAAATTGAGTAAACAAATGGTGATTGAGTTCCTGCACAACCACTCTATGTTAATATATTATGTAGTATCTTTAAGGGGGCTAGTTTACTTTTGATACATTGGAGTGTCTTGATTCCTCCAAAGTATGCAAGGACACGGGACCAGATGAACAACAATAATGGTGGCCTGTTGCTTGGAATAGATTGGAGGAATCAATTGCTCCAGATTTGCCAATAGTATACCATCCCCTTCAGAGTAAGAATATTCAGACAGGTAGCTTCCAGTCCACGGTACGCCTGAAGCAGCTGTGAGACAGTTAAGGGAGTCTGTGATATAGTCGGAAAATTGGAGGTAAATGACTCCTTCAAATATTGCCTCAAAGCACACACACCTATAGGGAAGGAGCGTGTTTCGTGGCATATTTAGGAGGTAACAGAAGCCTTCACTTTTCATACACGATCACAGAGTTCTTAAGGACATTCCCTGAGTTTCCCTCAAAGATGTAAACTATCACGGATTTTCCTAGAGAACATAAATTTGTCACCTTTTGTGTTTACTGTCCCGCCTCTCAATCACATTCTTCCTTATGACCTCGTTGTTGCGTCGCCTAATATTAAGGGGAGAGTATATTTTTGGTATATTGGAGCGCCTTGATTCCTCCAAAGTATGCTAGGAAACAGGACCAGATGAACAAATATAATGGTGTTCTGTTGCTTGGACTAGTGTGGAGGAATCATTTACTCCAGATTTACCAACACTGTACTTCCCCCTAAATCAATCAACCAATCAACCGAGAGAAAGACACATTTTATATGGTTGCAAACATATCGACCCTGAGTGATAAATAGCAGGAGGTCAAATACAAAACAATTAGGGGAGTGGGTACAGTACAATTTTGGTTCATTAAAACACCTTGATTCCTCGAAAGTAGGTTATGATAGGAAACAGGACCAGATGAACAAAATGAATGGTGTACTATTACTTAAAATAGAACGGAAGAATCAGTTGTTCTAGATTAATAACTTAAGGATATCATGTAATTTTGGTACATTGGAGTGCCTTAGTTCCTCCAAAGCATGCCAGGAAACAGGACCAGATTGACAAATATAATGGTTTCCTGTTGCTTGGAGTAGTTTGGAGGAATCAGTTGCTTCAAATTTACTAACACGACTACACCCCCTAAGTTGAATGTTGGAGGGTGAGTGAATCATACGTCCAGTAGTGTTAAGGGACTCCGTGATGTATTTATATAATTGGAGAATAGTGAGTTCTTCAAATATTGCCACGAAACACACACACCTATAGGCCTAAATGGAAGGACCTTGTTTCGTGGTATAGTCAGGAGGAATCATCAGCCACCAAGTCTCATACACAATCAAGTGAACATTATAGTCAACTAAAAGTGTGTGCTAGGCTATAGTATATAGAGGGACCCCATCTAGGTAAAGATTCTCCCTTCGCAACTGTACATGAGGAAAGAGGGTCGAGTTATGATTGTGATGCTAATGTAAGCTGGTGTGATCCTACCCTCACGTCTCTATGACCTAGTACGGGTGGGAAGGCAGAAACTGTAAGGGGAATTATACCTGAAAATGGAGCTGTTGAATAATAGAGGGCTGTTTGTTACTTTGAAATAATAGGGGATGCTTTATGCTTTTACTTTTGGAGGTGATAGCATTTTGATACGAGACCACTTGGACCAAAATGTCATCATCATCATCAATATCCCATTTCACTTTATTCAAGGGATGGGGAGATTCTAGTTTCTATGTTTGACCCTTCAACATGTAATTATAAGGGATCCAGCACTGCGGCTATTTGAACCTTGTGTGGGATCATTGTTAGAGAGTGGAATCCCTAACCTTCACTCAACCACTGTATTGTGTTGTAGGGGATAAGAGGCTAACTGCACCAATGCAAGTATTGTGGGTGATGGAGACGCTATTTCCCTACCCCATACGCCACTTCCCTTCGCAATGAGGACCAAAATGTACAAATATATATATATAGAGAACATAATTGTATTTCACGTTCAGTAAAGATCTACAGTGAGTTAAAGAATAGAGGCCTTAATCTTGCATGCCTGATCGTAACTGAGAGGGACCGAGCATGTCCATTATTTATTGTAATTGATAAATAGATAGTTAAGTCTCTTACTTCTCAGTCTAATATTTAAGTCTCCTAAAATATCCCCAGAACTATACATTAAGACCCACTCTTACTTTTCAGTCTAATATTTAAGTCTCCTAAAATATCCCCTGAACTATATATTAAGATACACTCTTACTTCTCAGTCTAATATTTAAGTCTCCTAAAATATCACCAGACTATACATTAAGACTCATCACTGTCACTTCTCAGTCTGTCATAACCAATTAATTGTCCTTCGTCATTTTATTTTATCGTCTTTAAAAATCAGGCAAGTATAGCATTAATGTTTTCATAATAGAAAATCAAGCAACAGTCTCTTACCATAGAGAATGTTAAGTCCACACTTCAAGGGGATACTAGAATAGTTTGACATGAGTTCTCGTATTTAAATATACGCTGGGATAGTTATTTCTTTTCTAAGCCATGTTCATATTTTGAAGATGAGTAAGTTGCAATGTAATTTGAAAGATAAAACAAAGTTTATCTATATTTTGCATTGTCAAAATCTACTACTCGTGAACAGAGTATGCCGTACAGTACAATAAATAAAACACTTAATTTTGTAGTCCTTGATACGTATTTCTCTCATGATTAACCAACCAGCACAGGAAGGAAAGATTAAACATCATATTATGCGGAAGCTAAAAAATTTATATGATATCCGCCAGAGAATTTTGTATTGCCATCGAGATAAATTCCTGCCACGCACCTCAATGCTTGCCACGTCACAAATGAATACCTGTGTGTGTGTGTGTGAACGAATACCTCTCTGTCTCCCATAATATACTGCATATAAATCTGACTCTTACATCTTTCCTCGCCACTTTATAGAGGGTGTGAGGAGGTGAATGGACAATATGCTAAAGTTTAATAATTACAGTAAATATTATAACCTATCCCCAAACCAGTAAGTCTCTTCTATCCTACCCGTTTCGATCAGTGTCTAAATAACTTTTGCCCACCTGCCGTTTTAGGCTACTTTTAACTGGGATTGCTTGCCAAGTACTGTACGTGCATGCAAGCAGCTTGTCTAATATTATTTCACTAATGTGGAGATAGAACATTATAGGTTCTCTTGACGTACGCCTGTATCTGTCAAATTATTAGCCTTAATATTATTACAAACTATATAAATAAAATCCACTGCATTCACAACGGACTTGCTCACTACACCTGCAGTAGGCTAGGCTACAATTTTTAGTCATAACAATTATATATTTTCAACTATAAAGGTTACATGCATATTCCTACTATATATAACTACAGTAATTGATATTCATCTGAGACTGGACTGATATAAAAAAAAAAAAACTAATAGTCCACTACATTCACAACAGACTTCCTCATCACACAGATAGGCCTACAATGTTTAGACCTCTTTCAACTATTAAGGTTACATGCCTACGAACAGTATCGCAACTATAACTAATTGATATTCACCTGAGACTGGACTGGTTGGTGTTTCAGTCAGTAATCACAGGATAAACAGAGAGAGGTATAGAGAGACTGGCTGGCTTGGCTTGGCTGGCAGTGACACACAAGTGAAAGTTTTGTATTGATGCTCAGTACAGGGCAGCGACACACACTACCTATCTATCCCTACGCTCACTCAAGGGCCCTCGATAACTAGAGATGATGATGAAAAGTTGCCTTCTAAAGCACCTACTGTATGTTCTTTACTCTTTATGTTTGCTTTATTATTATTATTATTTCGTAAGTAAGTCTGGATTGTGAGTGAATTGTGTTGGTGCGTATGTACGCAATTAACTTACAAACATAAATTTGTATTATATTTATTGTTTTCACTAGCAAATTTTGACGTATTTCGTAAGAGAGCAAGCCACATGATTGTGAGTGAATTATATTACAACGTATGTAGTGTAAAACTTACAAACATTATTTTTATTAGTAGCAAATATTGAATTATTTCGTGAGTGAGCAAGCTAGGATTGTGAGTGAATTTTGTTGCCACGTATGTATAAAACACTAAGTTGAAGAAATAACCATGTATTGTACTAGTGGTTGTAGTGGTTGATGTAGTAGTGGTGGTAGTGCAGTTTGCATTTGATACATATCAGTGTTGTATTATTATATCCTTTGTTTATTTAGAACTCTTTGATCGTGTATGAAAATTGGAGGCTTCTGCCTGATTACTCCTGTCTATGCCAAGAAACAAATAAGCTCCTTCCATATAGCATCCACCGGCCGAAGGCTCCGCAGGAGCTAGCGGCTCCTAGCCGCCCGAAGGGCGGCGGAGCAGCTAGTTACACATAGTTAACCCTCTCCCCTTCCCACTTTCCCCTGTCTGTCCTCCCTTCTCTCTCTCTCTCTCTCTCTCTCTGCTGACGTTGTATTGAGTTGTTTGGTTTCCACTTCATTCAGTTTGTTTGGGTAACGACATTGTGCTTTCAATCTTAGAATGATTAGAAATTAAGGAATCTGTACTCGTACATGAAAATTGGAGGCTTGCAGATTCCTCCTGACAAAGGATGATTATAGTCTATTATCCTTGCTCCTGACCATGCCACGAAACAAACTCATTCCATTACGGTGGTGTATCTTGGTAATATTTAATAACTCACTTATCTCCAATTTTCTGACTACATCACAAGGTCCCTTAAGAAATATTCCTACACGGGAGAGTGATCGAGGTTTGACGTACACTTACGAGTTGATAGTGTTGGAGAGATTGAATTAAGTAGAATACCTCATTTGGGGTAAATTGTAGGTCGACTAACTCGACCAAACTCTCCCAGGAAACAAATCCGTTCAATGTTACTAATAGGGCATTTGTTTCGACGTGATATATAGTTTGATGGATTCACTATAGTTCTCCAGTTTTCCGTGAAGAGTTTCTCCCAAGGTCCAGGGACTTTGGTTTCTCCCATCAAGCTTATAATGACATAATGACGAGAGAGAGAGAGAGAGAGAGAGAGAGAGAGAGAGAGAGAGAGAGAGAGAGAGAGAGAGAGACTAACGATGTAAATTCCCACAGAAGAACCCCAGTAGCAGTCTCCACCGTCTCTGCATAGTGGGTGTGGTGAAGGGGGCGACCTTGGCCACACAACACAACACAACACACCACACCACCAGGGTCGCCTCAGGTGTGTTCCGGCATTGCTACTTCCTACACTCATCTTGAACTTCTCATTTCCTGCTATCTTGTCCACACAGCAGAGATTTTGTTTCCTGTGTTGCTGGATTACCAGAGTGTTGTTATTGTTGTTATTGTTGCTGCAGTTAGTTGAAATTTTAAAGTTATCTCTCTCTGTCTCTCTCAAGTAAGATTGTCTACAGGGTTTGGTCACAGTGAAAGACCTCCCATATATCACATGTTATTAAGTTCGATTTAATTGACCTTTTCAAGTTAAGTAAATAATACATTTTTAGTATATCAGAGTGTCTTAATTCCTTCAAAATATGTCAGGAAACAGGACCAGATTAACAAAAATAATGGGGTCCTAGTATCCTGTTGCTTGAAAAGTTTGGAGGAATCAGTTACTCCATATTTACCAACACTGTATTCAACCCTTATTAGTAAATAATGTATACCAACCATAAGAGATGTTTTTTTTATTATCAGAGCAGGACCTGGGAGAGTGTGGCCATGCAGTACATTAAAGTTTGGGGCTCCCCTTCGAACCCGAGGCACTTCCTATCAATGCTTCAGCTATCCCTCATGTCCTTCTATTTCCTTTGTGTTTGTTGTCCTTCCTCTCTATCACTTTCTCCTTCGGCTTTGCTCTTGTGTGTGTGTGTGTGTGAGTGAGTGTGTGTGTGCTCTCCTGTATATTACGTATGTGTGTATGTGTAGGCTACTGTGTGTGTGTGCTATCCTGCATAGGCCTATATATATATATATATGTGTGTGTGTGTGTGTGTGTGTGTGTGTGTGTGTGTGTGTGTGTGTTCTGAGACACATGGATATATCACTGCAAGTGTGTGTGTCGCAGCTTTCTCTCCTCAAGACGTGCTGTTACACTCGTGACAGGTTGACGCTGCACTCAGGTATAGGAAGGTGGTCACTGCCTGGAGCTGTTCACACACACACACACACACACACACACACACACACGTCTACATAGCACACTAATACAATTCAAGCACACACACACACATATACGTACACATAGCATACCTATAGGCCTTACACTTCAAGCATACACACACATTGGAACTACTATTCTATCAGACACCCAGCAAGTCCACTGCAACAAATATTGATAGACAGAAGGATAAGTAAATAGACAGTGTTTTTGTTTATACCAATGTTGATTAGCTGGGTGAAGAGGTTGATCATTCAATAAAAAAAATTCCTCCTGGTGTTATTATTATTATTGTTTTGATTTTGCAGCACACCTGATAATAAAACAGACACTTACTTGCAACTTGTAAGTCTTGTACGTGGTAGTTTCATCTAACGTTAGAGAGACATGCGATAGGAACATCAATGATTTGGCGCTACAAAAGAACGGTACCTAACACTGCACACGGAGGAAGTCAGTCATCCTATATAACTTTCTCTGGACACCGTTGGTTGGCCAGCCATATACTTGTAGATATATTGGGATAATATATCACAGTTTTCAATTTCATAGAGAGAGTCAGGTCTAAAAGCTTTAGACACATGTATACAGTACTCTGTTTTCAGCAGGATCTATACAGTAAGATCTTACATATATAGATATTGGTTTACAGTATAGTCCTGTAGCCTGAATTCCGCCCGATTTATGACAAATAATAATCGAAATCGGGGATGGATCCAACTAACACAAAGGCCAACACGTGACATTTCCGCTATAAAGGAAACGCCCAGTGAAGTAATATTAATGCTATATGTAGATATATTTTGCGTGCATGATATGCTATGTATTTTCGAATTATACATGTTTAGGGTAATTAGTTCAGTATAATTCTTCTCATCCCCTCTCTTCCAAGTAGGCCTACACTACCAATTTCAACTTTTATTTGATAACAAACTGACTGAAAAGGGCTAAATCGTCTTATGTTAATCATATTAGTAATAGCTATTGTATTAAAGCTGAAAGCGACCAAAGGTTTCAATGTTAACTTGATTATGTCATTATTCACTTTCCCTTATACGTGATTATTCTTCTTGAAGTTTCTCTTGTACTCTTGTAGAAAAGCCAGACAGATGTGCAGTATGACTGAACGTCTCCTCGGCTAACAGATGTTACCACAGCTGCAGTATCACACTTTTTACCAGGTTTGACAGGTGCTGACAAATTTGCAATTTTTTTTTATATAGCTGTGCATGTGCGTGACAAATGTACAGTACATACATTCCATAAATTATGTCACTATCTACTGCTGATAAATATTAATATAATCGGTTAAGCACGTTATGCTTCCATAATTCATGTACAAGTACACTCAAGTGTGTTTCCACTAAATTGAGCCGGTTTGTCCTTACTCTGCGGTGTGGGTGGTTATAATTTTGACCATGAAATTTACTGTATTTGAGCTGTGGTAGAAAGTGTCGACCCTGTGGCTTCAATGAGAAAAAAGATGCCTACGGTTTCCACCATTGCCTGAACATTGGTCATCATTTACGCGATTTATACCATGGATATTACCACAGAAATTGTTTTGGTAATATAGCAGTGTACATTTATATCATGCGGTTCATGTATATAGTTTTTCAATTGCGTTTTCGTTTTGCACTTTCTGTTTGTGTTTATTTGGAGTGTAGTGACAGCAGCAGAGGAGTAGGGAGTCCTGTCATAGCTCCCACCTTTTGGGGAAATTACACTAGATTGGGAAATTTGATCAATAGTAGTGACAAATCTAGGGAAATGGCCAAATTTAGAAAATATATGGAAATCTTATATTTATGGGCTATTAGTTAGGCCTATTAGTTAGTTTGACTGTTAATACACGATTTTATACATTTTATGAAAAGTACTAACAAGAATAACAGCTAAAAAGAGCCCGTAAACACAAAGGGAGTGTAGAATTATTTTTGGAAATTTTGACATATATCTGGGGAAATCGTGGTAATCATTTTGGAGAATTTTGACATGTATCTGGGGAAAACGTGGAGTGGCAAAAAGTCCTCTGGCGGCCAAGGTAGGAAACACAACACTCACTCACACTCAGACAGACAGACAGTAGCAGACGAGCCAAGGGAGAGCAGGGGAGTATGCTGCCCAGTTAACCATAGATATTTCACTCTAGGCAGCACATAGGGCCAAGATGCCACCCAAACGTTATAGAAGAGACCAGAGTGAGATCAGTTGCTGCCTAAAATACGTCATATTTGGCTTTAATGTCATATTCTGGGTGAGTTAAGTGATGTGTTTACATGTTTTTGACCTTTCAGTTAGCTGGCTGTCACCTTCCCTGTCTGTCTATTCCCGATATAATTTACCCCATTTTACACCTTTCCCATGGCAGGGACTATGTTAAATGGTCTTAAACGATTCTATCAGATGGCACTATACTTATTTTGTGATGAGAAGTGTATTAAAATAGTTAACGGAGGCTGTACTGGGGGGGACAAAGAGGTCTGCTGTCTGTCCGTGGTCTCCTCCCTTCCTTCCCATCCCCCCTACCTCCCCCCTCACTTCCTGGGTCAGCCACACACACACGCACACACATATACACATACATACATCATACACACACACAAACATACATACATACACATCACTACTTGTCTTTTCCATTGTTTATCCTGCACCGTTAATAATTATCTTTCTCTTAGTAACCTCCATCGTGTGTGTATGGGGATCGACACACACACACACACACACATATATATCACCCCTTGTCTTGTCCATTGTTTATCATGCATCGTTAATTGTCTTTTATGTATGTAACCTGGTGCTTCATCTTCCATTTTGGTCTAGTCTTGATATCGTGTGTGAACGAGTAGGCTATTGGGGGACTCATACACACATACATACATACACACACTCACAGACTCGTTTTTTCCATTGTTTATCCTGCACCGTTATCTTCCTCTGCCCTGCTCCCCCCTCCCCCATTTTGGTCCACAGTCTTGATATCGAGTGTATGGGGGAATTTAAATAAGTGTGAATGTGTGTTTGTGTACGTGTGTTGTGTGAGTCAAGTGACCAAGGCTGTGTGTGTGTGTGTGTGTGTGTTCAGGGTCCCGTTTCGTCACTTGAGTGTGGGTGGTGGTTGCAGACTTCATTTTTTTCTTTACATACAGAACACTTCAATTCTTAAGGGGATAATTAACTTTTTGTTTACATTGGAGTGCCTTGATTCCTCCAAACTTTGTCAGGAAACAGGATCATATGAACATATATAATGGTGTTCTGTTGCTTGGAATTGTTTGGAGGAATAATTTGCTCCAGATTTACCAACAGTGTACTGTACTATACTTCCCCCTTAACTCCAGTGTACAAAGTTTTGGTCCACATGTATTTTCAATAGTATGGTAGGCTTTCTGGAAATTGGTCGAGGATAGAAAACTGTTGTTGGTGATATAAAGGGCCGTATGCAAGAACATTCATGGTTCATACGATGGTGTGGTACCGGTACGATGGCTCTATTAATTTGTCTATGGAGCCATCATACCAGTACCACGCCATCATGTGCACCATGAATATCCTTGAATATGGTCCAAAGTACATTATTTGAAGCGGATTATATAAAGGATTATTCATTAGAGAACTGCATTCAGTACATACAGTATTTCTAATGAACAGGTTCTGGATAATATTTTTATAAGTTGCCATAATAGGATTATAATATTTTATCATTCTTGATGAGTAGTACCCAGACATTTTATATTGTACCATACTGTTTTTAATTTTGAATATTGTACTTTAGCATATTTTAAGAGTGAAAGTGTCTTATTATTTGTCTAATGTTTTTTATTTATTTATATTTTAGTTCACATTTTTAGAGGTAAGAAATAGGTACAATCTGCAGTACTTTAGGTAAAGTGTTAATCCTGCCCTGTAGGTGACCTGTGCTGCAATTCCACTTTGAGCCATTTGAACATGCTTTGGGTCATATTATTAATTAAGCTATGGTACTTCTTCAAGGAAAATGTTCTTCGTCTCTCAGTTCTTATTGTGCAATGTGAATTGAGTGATGAAAGGCCATTTACTCAGAAGATGTAGTTTAGTAATACTGTACAACCCTTTCTCTACCCCTTCCCTTTGACAGTTGATGGGCTTGAGCATCCTGGCAGTGGGCGTGTGGGCCTGGACAGAGAAGGACACATTTAATAATCTCAGTAGACTCACAAATATCGCCCTCGATCCAGCCTTTGTCCTCATCGTCACTGGTCAGTTTGCCTTATTTTATTTCATATCACTCATTGTATTGATATCATGAGTTCCATGACACCCATTGTATGCATAATTTACAGTACTGTACTGTAACTTGAAATAGAAGTAGAACCAATATCTTATATTAATTTCAAAATACAATGTGCATACTGTAGTTTATTTATGATTTTTGCATTCAAACAAGTGTAAGCTTAAGGTTTTATTTATAAACATGAGTGTCAGCTTAATAATACTCATTGAGGGTTAGTTATTCTCATGTGAGAGGATTAAAGAAGTTGCTGAACTGTAAATAAAGTTGTTAGTACTTGTGGTGCCCTGAGTACATTATTGAGATTTTTTTCTCACGACAGGTTTGATCACCTTCACGATTGGGTTCACTGGATGTGTTGGGGCGTTACGAGAGAATACCTGCTTCCTGGCTTGTGTGAGTATTGGATTAGGTTGGGCTGACTGATAGACAGATACTATATTGTTACCTCCACTAGTTATGAGAACAGTATCTGGTGGATTTGAAAAAATGTAGCACCACTGTATTCGTTTACTCATAGAAATAATAAATGAATGGACAGAGCTCACCCCTGTCCAAGTATCCACTCTAAGGATGAAAACAGAGGTACAGTACCACATTTTGCCAAACCCACTATGCTGTGCTCGTTACTAGTGGTGACTGCTGTACATCTCTCTGCCTGTGACTGGGTGCTCGTTTAAAATTCTTGACATATGTGTAGATTGATGATTTGCAGCTTTCAGGATGAAGTAGATTCTCTCTTGTATTGATCTGTATTTGCAGATTGCTATATGTTTTATCTAATATATTGTTAATGTGTTTCCCACACAGTATGCCATCTTCTTGGCAATCCTGCTACTATTGGAGATGACTGCTGGCATCCTTGGCTTTATCTTCAAAGACTGGGTGAGTTGAAGACCAGTTTTATCTTTAGTTCTGTAGATTATAGTGTAAAATGTAATTTACAATCCACTTTTCTTAATACTAAGATGTGAACCATTTTTCATTGGGGCTCATTCCTAAATTATTTGTGTGAAAATTAGTGTCTGTTGCCTTGTCAGTGTCACTATGATAATGTGGGTAAACTTTGGAAAAACGAGCAATTATATTATGTAATAATGATTCTTGGAATTATTTTTACTATGTTGATAGGTGGTTAAGTAATGTTGTAGCCGAGATATGATAAATGTAACACTATGTTCATCCGTGTCATTGTTATTTAGTAACCAAGTTTATATTGTATGCTTCCAGATAAAGTCACAGGCCACCAATGGGTTTCAAGCGTTTATTGTACATTACCGTGATGACCCAGACCAGCAGAATCTCATTGACTGGATTCAGGAGAAGTGGGTAAGTTGTCCTGGTGTTATGTTTAGTGTTGTTACATTTTTACATTAGTAATGTATCCCTACTCAAAAGAACCTGAATCCAAATTTCGTAAATGTGTTTGTAATGTCAAGAAAAGTTATTATAGGTATTCTCTCCCTATAAGTGAGAGAGGATTGTGATGGGTAGAGGAGGGCTTCACCAAGTAAGGAGGGAGTGCTGGAGCAGGGAAAACTAGAGAATTTTCTGCCATGGCCATGCCCTTGGGGGAAGTTCCCGGAGGGAATGATGCATCAGAGCTATAGATAGCTTGATTGATTCTGTCCTTCTTTGTTTAAATCTAATTTCATTCATCAATCCTTGGCCCTGGAGCCTTCCACCCACCCCATGAAATTAAGGGAATGGGGTACAGTATTTAAGATGAAAAGTTTTGTGATTTAAGGTTTCTCTGGTTTGCAGCTTGAGTGTTGTGGTATTGAGGGACCAAAAGATTGGGACCGCAATGTTTACTTCAACTGCTCTTCTGAGGCTGTGGGATCTCGGGAGGCCTGTGGGGTCCCTTTCTCTTGCTGCAAACAAAAAGCTAATGTGAGTATCTCAGACCTCGAAGGTTGTTATCCATGCAGACCAATATTCTATGTTATGATTTAATTTTTCCACCCCTTGATTGAGGGGAAGTAGGGTGTTGGTAATGATGATGATTATAGACTGAAGAAATGTTGATCACTATCTATTCTAAATGCCGATAACTTTGTTATGGATGAGAAACGATTAAGATATATTTATAGTTATGAGATTTTGAGGAGTAGATCAGGACAGTAATGGCCAGGCTACAGGCATGTTGCACTCCATGGATTAATTGGCTAATACTGTACATTACAAGTTTGGTGGACCTTTATCACCAAGGGTCATCTGTGTTATAACACAGGTGATGAATTTTCTATTAATACCTCATTATGACGTATTGATTGAAAATTAATTTTAGAATATATAAAAGAAATCTCCTTTGGATGTTCTCTTTTTATTAATAACTTAATATTTTCCTTTTCAGGAAATTATTAAGAACAAACAATGTGGATATGACGTGAGAAAACAGGAATATGTAAGTAGAGATCTCATTTGTTCCTAAAATTTTGATTTACAACCATTTGTAATTATTTAATGTAAAATGCAGTTTAATATATATATAACTAGTTCTCCTACTTTGCAAGGTCCCTTGAGTTTCTATCAATATTAGTTTTCTTTTGTAAATTCCTCGTGATTTTTATTACTTGACTTGGAATTTTACGAAAATGCTGAGTGTAAGTGCACCAAAACGGTACACTGTATAAGTCTCTATACAATACTCATACATAACCCATCCACTATAGAATACTTAGTGTTGTGCATTTTTGTAGGCTGTGTCTCTGGTTTTACCTCTTCTATCTGTGCATTGCTCCACCACATACACATACCATTAGGGGTGATAGATGCCCTTTTACATAGCTAGATATATTCAACTCTTGACTTAGCGAATTATTTGGGGAAATAAGCGTCCGGGAATTACGTTAGTCCGATAAGATGGAGCACGTTTTGTTTGATTAAGTGCCACTGTGGGAGACATTGACACTTGTCTTGCCAATACGATAAACACTGTAGAGATGCGTAGCTACACAGTGGTATCAGGACAACAAATGGTCACTGGGGAGGTCACTGACCTATTTCTTAGACTCAGTAGAGCGATGCGATGTTGTATCCATAGCTTAGCCTTTCCAACACTGTTCAGGTGAGTCACTGCCCTCTGAATTCAGACCATGAACTAGCCCAAAGCCACCCAAATGCCCAAGCTTGGCTGAGGCCAGACAATGTCTGGAAAATCTGAAATCCAGGGTTTGAGGTCTGCGAAATTGAATGTTGATTGTATTTATATATATTCAGAAAGTTTCCCTTATTAGCAGTGACAGAGGCATTGAAGATCATTGAAAAGAAAAAAATATAAGTGTACTGTATGAGCTGTCAATCATAAATTTCTTAATGTGGTTTTCAATCGTTTCTACTTCGACACCATTTGTCACACATAATCCAGCAAAGTGGGAGACCTACCTGTACTCTACAGGGAACTTTGATCAAATATTACTGTATATATATTTTTATTTTTTTTAGACTTTGCTGGGGTTTACAGTGTTGTAGTGAAGTACTGTACGGTCATGATTTGACTTTTTTCTTATTTTTGTATATTATATAAGTCTCAATCATTAATCTATATTCATCCCAAGTTAATAATGTGTAGAAAATTATTTACTATCTACTCTTATAAGTCATGATCTGAAAAGTAAAAGTACAGTTATTTTCTAGTTTGTAATATGTGTGATATCCTTATCTATTTTAATTCTTTAGAAATTGTGTAAGCTTTGTGGTGGAATAAAACACCTTAATTAGAATGTTGTTAGGTAAATTATATTATTGTTAGAAATGCAATACAGTACACAACATTCATATTAAGAAGGAACATTTTATTAGCTCTGCTGTGGCAATTTAAGGGTTCCAGAGGACTGATAATTGCATGGGTGACAGGATTTGGAAAGAGTTAACATAGTATATTCAAATTACTTTACCTCATTTCTTTCGGTACCTTTCCATTTTTGCCAATTAAATATATTTGTTCAGGCTGCTTTGTTAATGCAGATAGTTCGGGAAATGAGTGCATGGAATTTTTTGTCATGATATAGACTAGGAAAACTCTGATTGACATGAATTGCTAGTAGAAAATATGTGGAGAAAGTGATAGGTGTAACAGTCTCTCCACTGTGAATTATATTGCATTTCTCTTAAATGACTTTGGTTGTACCTCTTCCCTAGAAAACACTCTTTTCCGTCTTTCCTCACTTATCTAACTGGGTGGTCTGTGGGTTTTCCTGCATTCTCTCTCTCTTGCCCCCTCTCCCCATATATTAAATAAACTGGGTCATGGTTGGTACAATGTTATGGGTGAATGGGGCACTAACCAGGGTGTATTGGTGGTGGTGTTGCAGCCTGGCGACCGTTCCCTTGTTATTTACGACCGAGGGTGCTTGCGTGCTGGCGAGGAGTGGATAGAGTCCAACCTAGTGCCTGTGGCAGGAGTAGCAGTGGGGGTGGCTGTCCTGCAGGTAGGCAGACAGGCACAAGTAGATTGGCTGCTGGACTGTATGGATGTTAACTCTACTTGTGCTGTGAAAGTAGCACCTGGCTTGTACATTTCTATAGCTTATTTTTCCCTGCCATTTTTCTTGCTGACAAAAGTAACTATTATTTTAATATATTTTCTCAGTGGCACTTTCTTGAGAAAATAACTAGAAGAATGTATTTTTATATTTATATAATGGATAAATGATGAAGAAAACTGTAAATGTTGTCTGTGTCCCATTAGTATGCACTGTATTGATGAGTCATTGTTGCCACTGAGAAAGTAGTTATTAAAGCATGGATAAAGGATTGATGCAGACTATACTGTTGTATTGGTTATGAGTAGGGGAACTGCCCATGCATGGTTATCACTTTAGTTAATCAATGGATTGTAAATTGATATTAGCAGTTGTGCATGTCCACATTAATTATGCATGTACAGTATTTCTTAGCATTTTGATATTTATGAACTAACAAAAATTGTATGCTAGATATTTTATACCTGTACTGCCTGTAAAAATCCTTCTTAAGTATCCCTCTCCTGCATGCAGCCTCCCTAGACCTATGCTCAGCAGGAATTGTCAGTTTGTAGGTAAAGTATCCCAGTATTACCATATTAAAAAAGGAAGTTTTTGCACTCTTAATGTTACGTCATATGAAACGAGTGTGTAGGTGAGAGTGTATATCCTTCCTTTTTTTCTTATAATACAGTAGCACTGGAGGTATTTTAGTACAACATTTCAATTGTGTCATGCACCCTTTCCCCTACTTGGCTGTGCAGCGATTGGATGCATCTCAAATATACGACAAGGGATGCTTACAAGCGGGAGAGGAGTGGCTAGAGAGGAACTTGCTGTTTGTAGCAGGTGTGGCAGTAGGAGTAGCCTTCTTACAGGTGAGTGTGAGCCTCATTCATTCCATCGCATCTGTGAGGTTAGAACACGTTAAATGCAGGTAAGCAGCTTTGATTGGGTACAGAAATTGAGTGAGAAAAATGTATATGTTTAATTTTTTTTCTCCAGTATATGCTTATAGATATACAGTATTCTACAATTGTACAGTAGACGAAATGATAGGAAGTCAACTGGTAGAAATATTTTAAGACATATTTGTATAGGTATTTAATGCATGCAATTTTCTTCATCTATGTAGTACAGTATCCTTGACATTGTGCAATGTGTAGTTTTAGTCACTTGTATATACAGTACTGTACTTGGAGGTTTCTATTTTTAAGAATAAACCTATAAAAAGATAATGGCTACTCAGAGGGGAGTAGTAAATGAGTTTTACTACTTAGTGGAAAGACTTATTTTGTAATTCATTAGTGCTGAGACTTCCCTTCCTCTCAGCTCTCACACTATTGGCCTTACTCATCAAACAACCACCTCAATTTTTCTTTATCTGTTTTGTTATTCTAAAAAAACAATTCTCTATTCTTTGATCAAGTGATTTGTTCACACCACATCTGTCATGGATTTCAGTATTTCTGAACTTGCCAGTTCTCAGGACTTTAAACAAACTTCTCATCATATCTGTATCTATTGCAGTAACTCAGTATTTCTCATATTCATGATGCTTGCAGCCACTGAAAATGCATTGTACTGTATTTGAAAGTGAGTTGAATTGCACAGTAGTGTGTTAGAGGAAGGAGCATGTGTAAGACTGAGTGACTAACCTGAATTATACACATCCAGCTTCTTACTGGAACATATGGTGCAAGTTTTCACCCCATTATTGGTAATATATTACTTCTGAAGCAAGAAAATTCCTACTTCTGGGATTATTTTGTTATGAATATGATTAGCTTTGACCTTAAGAGTCATTAATACTATTATTGTAGGACAATTTTTTATACTTTTTCTTCATAGTTTTATTAATTAAAAGTACTGTATTGTACTGCATAAATATTTTTTGGGTCATTACAACTTAAACATAATTATGACTAAAAAATTACAACTTAAAGGGGATTTAATATTCCTGTAATATGACTAGTTGTTTTAAGATACTTGAAGCCATTGACATTGAATGGATAATGTACAGCCACAATCAAATAGCCTTTGGCCAGCACAGAGCACAGAGGCTGCAGTTTCTGTGGTCCAGCGTTTGAGTCCTGCTCGGGACACTGTAAAAATCTCTCGCTGTTTTGCAGCACCTCTTAATAATAAATGAGGGGGTTGAGTTGACATAAGGTACTGTATCATATTTAGATATGATACTGATTTATTTACATGATGGAAGAAGAGTGTTGGTGGTTATTTGATTATGGCTGTGTTGTACATCTTGTGCAAGTACTGTATGTTTTTTAATCTTTATTTCAACCAGTACAACATTGCATCTTTTTATTTAATAAAATTTATCATTAAATAGCAGGTTACAGTAACAGATATAATCACCAATGCAATATTTCTAATGTATGAATGCCTCTCCTGTTATTGTAATGGATAGATCCTGGGCATCTGCTTCGCCCAGAACCTTCGCGCCGACATTTATGCTCAAAAGGCCAAGTGGAACTGACAGTTGGCTCCTGCTGCGGTGTAGTGATCAGCCACCCCACCACACCCCAGCCTCTGCCACACTCCACACTACCACCACCGCTAACTAGTAGAACCAATGCTATGGGACCCACTACATCACCATGACACAATCCACCTGTCACCACCACTATTCCATACTGGAATAATGAAGAAATACCACACCTCCACTACACTGCCACCACTACTAAAGAATGAAATGAGTGCAACACCATCACACCACCACACACTACTGAAATGATGAGTACAATCCTGCATTATCATCATCACACCATACTCATCGCTACTGTATACTAATTATTAAGTACTGGGCATTGGAACACTACCACACCACCACATTTGTCACTGAAATTATTAATATGCACCACCACCAGGTTTGTTCTCTACTCTTGTATCAGAGGATAGCATCACAGCAGGTTAATTAATTAGTACTGTAGTTTATTAACACTCACTTGCACCTCAATGATCAACTATATATATACATTTTATTTTATGGCTTGCACTCTCTCAGGTCTTTGAATGTTCTTCCATCATCTAATTACTTAGTGTTACTGCTGGGTTTTGGCATTATAATATTTGTATGATAGTGTGGTTTTTATTACAGAGTAAGGTTTTAGTGTAATTGTAGTAAATTTACTAATTATTCTCTTAGAATGATGCTACTTAATTTCTAGTCACAAGTTCTGCCTAATTATGTCTTACGTCCTCCAGTTAGTTGTCTGTATTGTTTTGAGATAATTTTGTAGTAATCTAGTTCCTCTCATAGCTCTCTTTATGTGTTATAATCCAAGAATACTAATTTTGTACATTATTATGTAGTAAATGCAGTTGTAGAACTAATTTGGGTAGAAGAGTACAGTTAGTTTTTCTTATTTTTTGTTGAACTTTCATTTTTAAACTATTTAGTGGTGCAAGTGCAAAGAGACATTTATTCAAAAATTCTGTACTGACTATAATCTTTGATCATGAAACTGATGTGGTGAGTGTGGTATCATAGCCAGATTCAAGAGAACTTGCCAATTTCACAATCAACATTGCAGACTCAATAGTTGTGTTGTAAAATATTTATGTAATGAATACTACTCATAGATGCACAAAGTGATACTCATCTGTGCTTGGAGGCAGATGGTAGAAATGGAGGTAATTTATTTCCAATCTATTGTATAATTCTTTGGTGTTGGAGTTTGTTGTCTACCTTGCCTTCTGTGGAGGAGGAGGCTGGGAAAACAGGTGAATCCCATGGTGGGTTGGGAGTAGTGAGTCGGGATTGGGGAGGGGAGGGGGCATGGGTGCAGTCCATTGATGCTAAGTACTCCATTTGTATTTTATTTGATAGCTTTTATTTAGTTGCATGTGTATGTAACAGGATAATACGGTACACCATATCAAAAGGGTAAAGTTGCTTGGGTACGCTTCATCCTTATCTGATGATGATGTGTCACAAAAGGTGGTATTATTAAACTTCTTCATCGAGGAAAGGGCTCTTTGTCATTAAATTCATATTGCAAAGTAATAGGAATTGAGCAACATAGATAACTTTTCCTCAAAGAAGTACAGTAGTTTAATAATTCAGCCATAGCATCTTTGAAAAGTACATGTTGGTGTAGCATAGTGGACTGAGCCTAGGGTAGAGGACGGGAGGTCCTCAACAAGAACCTGTGTAATGCTCGTTCATCGCTGATCTCTCGGAACACTGGTCAAACTGCAGCAGGAAACTTAGCTTGTGATGTAGAAGTAGTAGAACTATGTAGACAGTCTATAAAAGAACATCATTTGAAAAGAAGCCATTACTAATGGTGATTTTTTTACTGCCTCTTCCAAAGTAATTGGCATGTACTACAGTATGTACAGTACCTTGCAACATAAGGTGATTTTAATGCACATGTCAGTGTGTAAGAAAAAAAGGAAACCTACGAATGGGAGACGTTGAGTATATTCTTCATCATCACCTAGGTGTACTAGTTTATGTGACTCGTATTTAAATATTCTGTGTAAACAGTGGATGGTCGTGTAATGTCAAAATTGGATGGATACCGGCCCTGCTGTCTTGAATACTTTGAGTAGGTGTATATGATGGATCCTTCTGTCACTCGGCTGGTCTTGGTTGGTGTACAGCAGCAGCAGTGGGTTGCTATATGGTTTAGAGGTTACACTCATTGAAAAATTGGGCAATTACAGATCCATTTGAGAGGAAACGCACACAGTATTCACAGAATGGTTTAGAGTGCCCGTGGTGAAAACGAATGGACAATTTTGGATGGAAGTTCATCTGGGCTCATGAACCAATGCTTAACAATTTTGTGGCTGGCATCCAAATTTGAACTAATACTGAAGGCTGATATTTGGCAATTTATATATTTTTTAAAAACGCACATCTTGCATCCTTCTGAGGGGTGTTTTTTATAATATGGTAAGAAACTATAGTTTCTATATCTAAAACCGTGTGGTTTGCATTCCCAGTTCCTGAGAGTGTTAAAATCTGCAGGGGGCTTTGATATGTTCCCAGAAAAGTCAAGGGTTAAATGTATACAGTACAGTATTTTTTTTTTTTTTTTTTTTTTTTTTTTTTTTTTTTTTCATATAAAAAAAAAGATGAGGACTAAAGGCTATTAGCCAGCTTATTGTCCTCATCTGCATAGTTCTTAGTGAGAGTGGTCCAAAATCATGTCCAATTTCATTCAAGATGCCTAGGCACATTGCGTTTGAAGGATATCCAGCTTATAGCAATATCCAGCTTATAGCAATAGAAGAGACAGTGATACAACATTGCGGTGAAGAGAGAGGTTATAGTGAATCAGTAAGAGAATAGTTAATGAGACGAAAGGCCTTTGACTCCACCTTGTCCGGGAGTGTTGTGAAGGTTGAGCCACCCCACACATGAGAGCCATACTCCATACAGGGGCGGATGAGACCCCTGTACAGAGACAGCAACTGTGTGGGAGTGAAGTACAGTATTCACGGAATCTGCACAGCACACCCAACTTCTTTGAGGCGGTTTTAGCTAGAGAGGTAATGTGATCTCTCCAAGAGAGATTGTGAGAGAGAGATTTCAAGAATGTTAAGGGAGGGGGAAAGGTTAAGTTGTATGTCATTGAAGGGGAGGGGATAGTTATCAGGAAGATTAGTACTACTTGAAAAATGAAGGAACTGTGTTTTAGAGGCATTAAAAACCACAAGGTTCTCTCTGCCCCAGTTGGAGATGAGGGAAAGATCAGAAGTCAGGCGTGCTACTGCATCATCACGTGATGTGGAGAGGAGCTGCTGGGATGGGTGGTTGTCAAACTGAGTGGAATAGTGTAGGGTGGAATCATCAGCATAGTAGTGGATAGGGGAAGAGGAACAGGTAAGAAGGTCATTAATGAACAGGAGAAAGAGAGTGGGTAATAGAACAGAACCCTGATGAACACCACTATTAATAGTCTTGAAAGAAAAACAGTGACCGTCTACAACAGCAACTACAGAACGGCCAGAAAGGAAATAAGAGATAAAGGTGCAGAGAGAGGGATAGAAACTGAATGAGGGCAGTTTGAAGACTAAAGCTTTGTGCCAGACTCTATCAAAAGCTATGGATATGTATATAATATATATATTACAAGAACTGGAGATAATAGTGCACAGAGGTTCCTCAATATATATATATTAGCTTCTGGTTAAAAGTGAATGGTTATTTCATAATTTGGGACTAGTTTTGTATAGCAGTTAAACTGTACTTCCTATAGATTCCATAGTGTCACTGTTTGGTATATTTAAAATTCAGTTACTGTATATGTTCAATACCAAGGATCTTTTATTTGATGAAGAATGTCAAGAAATGTTGTGCTAAAGATATGGAATTGAAAAGAAACATTTTGTGTTGTGATTTTCTTTCAGTTGATTAAACAGCATAGGAGGCAGTGGAAGTTAGTTTAATAAGATTTGATAATGTAAATATTGTAACTAGTTGAGTTCAATTATTCTGTTACTCCAGGATACCATGGCACATATTTCCTGGATACTATGATATTACTTTTGTAATGTACTTTATCCAAGTAGGCAGTGCTGGGTACTTCCACTATAACTTCCCCTAACTACAAATTCCACATTTGCAGAAGTGTTTTTGTTTGCAAATTTGTATTTGTGAAATTTTTTATGCAGTTTGTGATTTTACGTATACTGTACATTATTATACTGCACAAGCACACATTAATCTTATTCAGAACTTCAGAAAGTTTTCATATTGTTACTGTAGAGTAAATATTGTAGTGGATGAGAAAATTGGTTATTTTTAACTCCTTGATTCCAAACTTATTATCCTAAACTAATAATTTTTTTAATGGTGCATATCCAGATATTGACCAAAAATTAAATAAAATTAAACTGATGCTATGATACTGAAAATTATATTGAATGATTTGCATTTACAGAAACATAAATTTCAAGACAATTGATGATAGGCATTTCCGAAAGGGAATGGTTTCAATTTGTCTACTGTGTTTATGGAAGTGAATTTTGTGTGTAATGTCCAGCACTGCTTACAGGTCACAGTAAGGCATTTGAGTCTGTAAAACTTTTGTATAATACAAGTTGTGAAAAGTCATGTCATCCTATATGTAGTATTGTGATATGTAAGGTATATACAAAGTGTGATAGCTTCTTAAATGGTGGCAAGGTATTTTGACAACGTCACTTTGTATATGAGGGAGTTATTACTAAGAGAGGCCAGGACTCCACCCAAGTCTTCATTAAATGTGAGCATTTTTAGTGTGGCTAATAATATGTTTCTTGTTGCCATATCTGCTCCTCACTAAATGTTTGTGTATAGTTTAGTTTGCTGTATGCAGTTAATTCTTTTTGGATAGGCTTTTAGCGGATTGTATGTACAATATGTGAGAACTTTTTCGGGAGGAGCTTTACAGCAGATCAGATTTTTGTCCTGATGATTTACATTCCACAAATGCTAGTATTCACTTAGCTGGTTGTGCCCATCATAAAGATGGAAGTACAGGATTAAAATATCCTCCCTCTTTAAGCCAATATCTTGCCAGTGAAAGGCTGACTTATTCAGTAGTCTCTGCAAAAGTCAGACTGTATTTGAGCAAATATTAAGGAATATGTATGGAATTAAGTCCCTAAATGTTTTTAATAGCATGTATGAATAACAATTATATACTTGAGTGGGTGATTAGGTGTTGACCAAGAGAGCTATTAGTGCTAGAGTTTGCAATTGCATTTGCTGGTTATAAATAGTGGTTTGCTGCTAGTCCCCTGCCATCTTAATATTTTGGTTTGCTTATCACAAAAAACAATTAAGATCTGAAATAGTATGCTAACACATTTGTTTGGTGGGGTTCTTCATTTTGTTGTATGAAGTATGACTGAAGTTTTTACTGCTAGAAATGAAGCCAAAAATATAAAGTGTAGTGATATTAACTGAGTTTTCAGTCTTTAGATTATTGTTTTAGTGGATTTGTATTGTTTTAATATAATTGGCTTGTGTTCATCTGCACGAGTCTTATTGTCATCATGAAAGCTTTACTCTCTGTAGGCTTTGTAAACCAGTGCCAAGTTGGCCACCATAGATTTCACCTTTCTTACTATATAGTCTTAAATAAAATAACTAGTATTACTATGAGCTATTATGTACTAATGTTTTTAAGGCATCTCAATGTATAAATGTTTTATATTTGTGAACCTCGGCATGAAATAGTTGTGCGGAGGAGAGTCTCATCTAAGTGTAGGACTTTACATTAACTTGTGCTATCCCTCAGTCAGAATAATTTTTTTATACTGTTTTTGTTACACTTGGTTTACTTGTTTATAAAAGTTCTGTGTGCAGTATTCATTAAACCATCCATCCATTCATTAGTTAGGATTTTTTTTTTTTAATGAACAGTTGATTATATTCTATTATACAATGTTTGATTAAAAGTAACTAAAAGTATTATCAGCATATAATTTTAATATTAGTAATGTACATAATATGTACGTATTACGCACATATTAGTACTGCAATACCTTGGCAGTGAGTTGTGTATTAAGATACAGTTGTTTACAGAGCCAACTTTACTTTCTTTGCATTAGCACATAATATTACATGTTGGTTAAGTGTGCTTGAAAATAAGGTACAGTATGTTTAGTTTAGTTTTCATACAGGTAATAGTTATACACTGTTTCAGATATAGTACAGTACATGTAATTTCAAGATACAGTATAAGATTGGGAAATGAAACTGAAGTTTTGCAGGCAGTTGTACTGTTCCCATGAATGTGAATTGTGAGGGAGTGTGACGGATGCATGTAGGAACAAAAGTGAGTGGCAAGAAAGAGGGAGAGGGGAATGAAAGAGAGATGGGTGGGGGAGAGCACACATACACACAGTGTGTCCTAGGGGCGGACAAATCGGACTTTCTCGGACACAGAGTTACTCCCAACAGTATCACCCCACTGCCGCAGAATTATACAAGGTTTATTAAATTATTGTAATACGAGATATTGTTACTAATTGCATGGGGTGCTCAAACTCACAGGTTAACAGTACAATAGTTTATTGGTAGTATACAGGTGTATGTAGTAGGTGTAGTACAGCTAGGAAATCACTCCATGACCATACCAGTAAGGGAAGAGAAGGAGCACTTGGTAGGTCTTGCAGGGGAGCTGTGCCGCAGGCGAGTTGCAGTAGTGGTGAGTGAAGTGTAACAGGAACACAGCAGGCAGGCAGCTGGAGAGAGCGGCTTACTGACCTGGTTGGGACTGGAGGCAGAGTGGACGCTGTGCGGACGAAAGGTCACTTATAAGGCACCACTTAAGGTGCGCATGCAGGTGATGTGCCCTGGTGGATCCGCCAGATGCTGAACGAGATGCGTATATTTACTCGGTTCGCTAAAATATATATACAGTATACAGGTATGTACACAGGAATAGTTAGAAAGTATATGTGAATGGGTGTAGTGCAAGGATAGGGAGAAAGAGAGGACAGCATGGTAAAGACTGGATTCACTATAGGGAGAATAGGGGAAGACTCATGTGGGAAAGGCTTGTGGTGTGGAAGCCAAGACTGCAGAACGGGTCGGGGATGGCGAGGCTTTTAAAGGGGCTGACGATTGTGTGGAGGCGGGGTTTGGGTAAAGGATTAGAAGGGTAGAGGCCAGAGTAAAGGATTGGTTTCACTACAAGCAAATTAAGTGATTTTCAAGAATCTACAAATTACATGATTATTGAAAATTGTCAAATTGAGTGATTTTCAAATATACTCAATTTAATAATAAATATTATGGTGATGACCATGCTGTGATAGTTTGGAGGATTTATTAGCCCTCCCTATAGTAGTACTAGAGATTTCCCTTATGATGGACTGTAACTGTTGTTGATAGATCTCATTTTAAAATCATTTTCAATATTGTAGTGAAGATAGGCGGACTGAATGTTATTTATTGTTAGAATGTCAATTAGGCTTTGTTTTAAACATTGTTGCCATTCTTAACATAGAACTAATCAAAAGCCTAGGGATTGGTATATTTAAGGGGGTATAATTAGTAGTGTTGGTAAATCAGCAGAAACTAATTCCTGTAGCCTCGTGATGGTTTGGGTAAGCTGTCGTCCAGAAACCGCCTATATATACTGTAGTTCTATTTTTACAGGAATTGTCCCACATTGGTTTATTGCAGCTGGCTGGCTAGGTGCCTGGTTGGCTGGCTGGTTTGATGGTTGACTTACTCTCGGTGAGTGGGTTTTTCATAAATCTTTGCTAAATTTTTGTTTACCAACCAAATGAATTAACTTGTATTTTATTAAAAAGTACAGTATTCCCTTGATATAATATTATTAAATTTAGCACATACATATCCTTTTAATTTAACACAGGGTGAGTAAATCACATAGTTAGTGTATGGTAATGTATAACACAAGCTTGGAAACACACACACATACTAACTATCCTTTTAACACAGGGTCAGTAAATCACTTAGTGTGTATGGTAATGTATAGCACAAGCGAGGGAACATATTTGTGTATTATCTTTCAATGAGTGTAAAATGAAGAATACAAATATTTATTCCTGTTTAGACAGCATGCCTCATAATTATTGTAATAAACAAGTTTTATATTTGTTCTGGAATAGTATTTATGGGAATACTTTCAAATACTTTCTTTGCCTTTAGTAATTTATCTGTCCCTCTCTAAGTATAAATTTAGCATTGTAGGTTTTACAGTCAGGGTTAGTCAGCATTGCCTCATAATAATTATAGTAGTCAAGTTCTGTATTTGTTGTGTACTCTAATAGTATTTGTTATGGCAATACATCATTCCTCATAATAATTGTAATAGTCAAGTTTTATATTTGTTGTGTAATAGTATTTGTGATAGGAATATTTTCAAGCCCTCACTCAGCTCTGCCCCAAAAACATTTCATTCACAATAGATATATTATATTCCGGTTCGCAAATCTTTTCTCTATTTTTCTTTTACCATCCAAATTAATTAGCTTGCATTTTGTACCATCCATAAATTAATTCATTTTTATTTTGTTACAGAGTTGTTTGTTATTCATCCTTACTTCCATCTACAACACATCACTATAAGTTACTGTGAGTATTTATCCAGTTACATTGGATCATATTCAACAACATTCATGGTGTACAGTATACAATGGTGTGGTATTGGTACAATGGCTCCATAGAAAAGCAGTAGAGCTTTTGTACCGGTACCACACCATTATCAACTCTACGGATATTGTTGCATACCACCAGTTGTTTTATCTGTGTGTGTTTGGTAGTCATCCAAGAGTTTATAATTATAATCTGGATTATCTGATTCCTCCAAGTTTTTCCAAGTAACAGCAACAGGCCATCAGTATTTTTGTTAATATGTTCCTGACATACTTTGAATGAATCAAGGTACAGTATTCCAATGTACCAAAAGTATACTTTTCTTTAAGTACTTCTTGTTGTTTGTTTTTAAAATGTTCATACACTTTTGGTACATAGATTACTCTATAAAGTACAGTATGTCAGGAAACAGGACCATATGGACAAATATAATTGTGTCCCATTATTCCTTGGAATAGTTTTGGAGGAATCATTTGCTTCAGATTTACCACCAACACTGTACTGTCCTGTCCTCTTAATGTAGACTTAACACACAGTTCTATTACCACTATGCTTGTGTTTATATTTGCATCTGACTACAAATAACTTTCTACATGGCTCACTTTGTGTTAAGGGGAAATTCTTTTGTTGGAAGCTTTGCGATGCCACCAAACAGATCACTTAATTATTACTACCATTGAAGGTATCTGTTTTCTGGTAGTTAGGAGGAATCAGTAGCCTTCCAAGATGATTTTATTATTGAGTGCTACTGATTCCTCCAAACTATGCCGTCAAACAGATCCCTTATTAGTTCCATTGAGAGTCTGTTTTCTGGTAGAATTAGGAGGAATCAGTAGCCTTCCAATTTACCAACAATAGAATCTCCCCTTAAGATCAACCTAATTGGCAAGTATGATTTATAAACATACAATTTTCATATACTGGAGTTTCTTGATTCCTCCAAAGTATGTCAGGAAACAGGACCAATGAATATAATAAGTGCCCTGCTGCCTAGAATAGTTTAGAAAAATAATTTGCTCCAGATTTACCACCAACAAAATTGTACCGTACTATGTATATACCACAGTAACACTAATTAATTTGTTTACTTTGCAGGTGTGTAGTGAGAAGAGAAGATAAAGGAGAACACAAGAGAAGGACATGAAAAATAACACTAATATACTGTAATAATAGGAAAAATAAAAAAATTAAATTAATAAGTATAATTTATTAGAACACCTTTATTATTAACATATCATCCCACCAGGTGAATATATTAAATAATTTATACCTGAAAGGGTGTAGGGTTCAAATAAAAATTATTGATGTCATTATAATACCGTGTGTGTGAGAGATATCACTCACACACAAGTATTATAATAACATCAGTGGTAATTCTTTTTTGTTCCATTGGAGTGCCTTGATTCCTCCAAAGTATGTACGGAAACAGCACCAGAATAGCAATAGTGTTCTGTTGCTTGGAGGAATCAGTTGCTCCAGATTTACCAACACAAAACTTAGTGTTGGTGTAACAATGGATTCCTCCAAACTATTCCAAGCAACAACAAAACACATTGTCAATCTGTTCATGCCGTTTCCCGACATTCTTTGGAGGAATCAAGGCACTCCAATACACCAAAAGTGTATTATCCCCTTAGTGTTATTATAATACTGTGTGTGTGACAAATAAACACAGAGTTTTTATAACCTTTAACATTCTGTGTGTGTGTGGAGAGAAATATCACACACAAACAGGTATTATAACAACAGTAACATATTGTGCGTGACAAATACACACACAGGTTTTATAACAACAGTAACATACTGTGTGTTTGTTTAACAAATACACAGACACAGTAATTTCCTAAGACACTCACAGTACCTAGTGATGCTTGTGTTGTTGTTGATGGAAGGATAAATAATGAAGGCTGTCAAGTCTCTTGTACAACTGCACTTCACATCAACTCTGTAACAAAATACAACCTAATTAATTTATGGATGGTTCAAAATACAAATGAATTATTACTTTACAATTACTGTACTACAAGATAGATGTCAGGTTGTTTTTGAAAGAAAGGGTCCCCAATAATTTAAAAGACATGGTAAAGTTAACAAAACTATATTTAGTAGCATATGGTGGTTCTTTTGAAAAATAATTTACCCATAATGATCACAGCATAGTTTACTCACCAAATTCATTAACTAATTCACTGTACAACACTTATTTTTTAGTTACTATTATTAGGGAAGGTACTGTACTACTGTATTGACCACAAAAATTCATACACACTGTTGTTTGAGGGTTTCCAATATTGTACAGTATACAGAAAATGTAAGACAATGTAACTGCAATACAACATTATTATTACCGGTACAGTACAGTATTTGGTTTGTCATTCATTGCACTACTTCCACAAGAATGACCTCTCTTTCCATGTGTAAGAACTCCTATGGCCAAGCATACAGTGTTAAGTCATAATGCCTCCAAAGTACTGTACGTCAGGAAACCGGACCAGATTAACATAAATAACGGTGACCTGTTACTTAAAAACAGTTTGGAGGTATCAGTTGTTCCACAATCACCAACAAGAGAATCTCCCATTAATTTATTGGGGAAGTAAGTTATAGGTGGTAAATCATCTAAGCTGTAGGGCATGTTACATTTGTAGAAAACCTGGACATATGGCTTAGTAAGGACTGCTACCAAAAAGATAGACAAGATAACCCTCAGAAATTTCACTCTTTTTAAAGAAGTCGTAGAATTTTTCTGGATGGTTCAACAAGTCTGGGAATTAATGACTGAAGCTTCCAAAATCTGGCCTTTTGGTGTTCAGTTCATGCATCCAGATTCGGGTCGTCTTATGCCTACGACAACGACGAAGCCTTAACTGTAACAGAACAGCTACATGAGCAACTGAAAACTGAAATCTGGCGGTCCACTGAGTAAACAGAGTAATGACTTGACTCGGGCTGACGCTGTCGGTGTGAACAGATATTTTGTATTTTGACTCACACCAATTGACGTACAGTACGCTGACTTGAAGTGACGCAACTCGCTTGGTGTTAATGTACCCTTATAGCAAATGGGGTAAGAATTATCCTAAATGGCAAGGACAGAGACCAGGGCAATAGCAAAGATACTGTACAGACAATATGGTTACCAAAATCAGTATAAAGGATATGGAAGGAATCATTGTCATTGTGGGAGAGATAATCATAACATTAATGATTGCTATTACCTTCTCAAGGAACAAAGAAACAAAACAAATTCTCAGCAGTAGACAAAGAAACGATGACGTGACATTAGAACAAGTAAACTGCATGGAAGTGAAGGAAAATAATTATGAAATATATCAGGTAGAAGATGTCGGTATGACGGCAATAGAGGTACAGTACAGTACAGGTAAAACAGAAGAACAGAGAATATAATAGTATAATAGCAATGCTTGATACAGGAGCCTGTGTAAGTCTAGTAGAAAGGTATTATCTTATAGACAGAGAGATAGATAATTTGCAAAAAAGTAAAGAGACAGCTCAAATATATGCTGTAAATCAGGAACATGTGTCAAATTTAGGTAAGATAGAATTGACCTAAAAGGCAGGATCTAGCCAGTATTGTTTGGAAGTAGCAGTAGTTGATACAGTAAAACTTCCTACTCCCATGGTTCTGGGTAGGGACTACCTAAGCAAAATTAAAGTAAGTACACTGTATAGAGATAAAACAAGAGGGAGAAATTTTAAAACAAGCCAAGGTGAATGACGAGATAGTTTCTTTGCACCCGAAGACAGACAACCAAGTTACAATTATAAGAATTAAGGATAATGGGTTAGTTGAAAGAAAATCAGATTGGGAGAAGAAGGATAGTAAACTATTAGTAGAGGATATACTGTATATTCAAAAGCCACTGCCGTGAAATCAATACCGGTACAAGTAACTCTAAATTCCATAGGGTATATCAATTTAGTCACCCCACTGATCGAGGCAGACGATGCAAGATTCAAACCAAATCAGGGAAATAAACAAGCTAGAGTACTTTGTTCAGGAATAGTAAAATTACTTTGCCACCCAGAAGGGGATAGATCAATTTTCACCATATAATATTTAAATGTTGAATCTGAAGGGAGTGAAATAGAGGAAGGAGGAACCTTGGGAAAAGTATACCCTTGCACTACTCACCCTTTTATTAAGGATGAAATAGTTGTAGCTGACTTAACCGAAGGAAGAATAGCACCACCACACGAGAAGTTGTACGAATTGACAGATAAGAAGTTTCCCAATTCCCCTAGAAAATGCTGTGCTTAAGCAATTAATTTCTAAATACCCTGGAGTTTTTTCAACCCAAAATGACCCTTTAAGTGAAACCCCTTATTACATGTGTACAGTATGTTGAAGCAGTCTGGTGCAAGCCTTATCCTATTCCAGTAAGTTATCATACTAAAATCCAAGAACAGCTAAGACAATTACAGTCTCAAGGTACTATTTGTCCCCTTAATTCCTGTACCTAAGAAAGATGGCAGAATTCGCCTATGTTTGGATTTCTGTGCACTCAATGCAAAACTAAAAGATGACATATACTGTACCCCCTTCCTAATATAGACTATCTTGCAACAGTTAGATCAGAGTAAGATATTTTCTTGCCTTGATATGTAGCAAAGATATCATCAGATACCTTTAGATGAGGATAGTATGGAAAAAACAGCTTTCACATCCCCTGAAGGTCATTGGGAGTTCACAGTTCTACCCTTTGGCTTTAAGACTGCCTCTGCCTGTTTTCAAAGGATTGTGAATTCTATTCTAGTAGGGTTGATTGGTAACTTGGCTTTTGTATACCTTGACAATGTAATAACACAGGGTAGAAATTTTGAAGCACATGTACAAACTTTAGAGGTTCTAATTCGGCTACAAGATTTTTTTTTTATATATATATTGTATACTAAAAGGCCTAAAGATATACCAACATAAAGCACTAAAAGCCAAACAATACTCTTTTCAACGAATAAAAAAAGAAAGTTATTATTACAGAAGTACTGTACTGTGTTCTTGGCTAGGGCCACGCAGTGTTACCATATCTGGCTAGTTCCTGGGAATTTGCCCCGGTCACTTTATGATAGTTTACACCGGTTATATTCCAGTAATTAGCCCAGGTTAGGTCCCAGTAGTATGTTGTAGTCTAGGTTAGGTTAGGTCAGGTTAGACTAATTTCCGAGAGAAACACCATAGATGAAAAGTGTTAGACTGGTCCAAAATAGTGGGTAATGATACTAAAATGTACAATATAGTGAACAAAGTACTACGGTACTGTAAATTTATCATATTTTGCCTCGGTCATTTCCTGTACTTAACCACGGTTATTTCCCAGTAGTTTACCTAGGTTAAGTCCCGGTAGTTTGCCCAGGTTAGGTCCTGGTAGTCTCCTGTGGACTAGGTTAGGTTAGGTTAGGCAAGGTCAGGTAAGATCAGACTAATTTCAAAATACCCCATTTAAATATCTTGGGAAATAGGGCAGTAAATTTTTACAAGTTGCCACAACAGGATTTCACTGGAAAAAAATATATTTCCTTGAAGGATTTAGTGTGACTACCAGGACCTAACTGGGGCAGACTACCAGGACCTAACTGGGGCAGACTACCAGGACCTAACCTGGGTAGACTACCGGGACCTAACCTGGGCAGACTACCGGGACCTAACCTGGGCAGACTACCTGGACCTAAGCAGGATAAAATATACAGTAGAAATTAGTCAGACCTCACCTGACCTAACCTAATCTGGACTGGGACACACTACCGGGACCTAACTTGGGCAGACTACCGGGACCTAACTATAAGAGGTAACTACTGTTATGCAGCATTTGCAGAAGAAATGGTATATAGAAAAGTTGTTTGTAATAGTGAAATATAAACACTGGTAATAGTAAACATTTTGAAATTGAGTTGTGGCAACTTGTAAAAATATTCCATAATATCTTAGAATGGTTTAAATAAGTGGATAATGAAGGTAGAAAAACCACCGTATGCAATAAAGGCAATTCTTTCAATATTTACCAAGGTTTCGTATTTTAAAGTTATTTAAGCCTGTGATATAAATAATAAACATTTCATTTACGTCATAATAAACACTATACTATTAAACATATATAAATAAATCAGCACATACATACATACCTTTTAAAAATGGTAACGTGTTATTGTTTACTCTGGCTCAGTGTTACTGTTACGGTGTTACCAGATAACAGATGGTACTTACCAGTGATGCCACTCTGAAATGTTCAATATCCCAAGACTAGCACCCAAAAAATCCCAAGATTGGACAAAATATCCCAAGATTAACAACAATTATATTCCTCAACAGAAATTTGAAGGCTTAATGAAGAAATATAAACTCATATCATGACTGTGTAACAATAAGTGGTGCCAAGCCTTACCTTGTATATAATAATAATAAATAAAAAGACATTCCATGAATATCTAGAAATCCCAAGATTTCCACTATTTACTAACAAAAATCCCAATATCCCAAAACCAAGCCCGAAATCCCAAGATCTTGGGATAAATCCCCTCCTTGGCGTCACTGGTACTTACTACCCGCAACCAGGGCTCCCACTTTGCCTTTCCAGGATTTCCCCAGACAGATGTCATAATATCCCTAGTCGGGAAAAATTGGTAGAGCTTGTTGAACTTCATACGGAAAGTCTGGAAATCCTGCCTATTCGCTTGAAATCCTTCACTAGTGTGGGTAAATTCAGTCACGTCGATGTCGCTGATGCCGCGTATGTTGAGGTCAGAGAGAGCGAGCGAAACACTGGGGAACAGAAAAAAGTGGTAACAGTTAATTAAGGGATCCTGCATGTGGTGTCGTCAGAAAATTGGAGATATATGACTCCTTCAAATATTGCCACGAAACATCACTCACTGAAGGAGTTTGTTTTGTGGCATGGTTAGGAGGAATCAGAAGCCTCCAATTTTTACACACGATCACAGGGTCCATAAAAGAAGAAGTAGGCCTAAGTGTAGAGTAGCTAGGGACAGATCAGTGAGTCCAAAATTTGTATCCAGGTGTTGTTGAAGTTTCGAATCATTTGACCTACTAGTGAACCAATTACAACTCTTATCCTGTTGCATATTTGCATAAACTTGCTTAATTAATACTCGATCCGCGGCTATACGAAGCAACCCTGGATATATATTTTGGATCGCGACTGTACATAAAATGATGCAACAAGAACAGTGAGATGAATTGAGTAAAATAAATAAATAAATGAGCGTAAAATGAGGAGAATCTGTCTAATAAAGGGAGGCCCACTGCACTGCACCACAACAAAACATCCCATATGATAACTTGAGTCTGCATGGCTATTATAATTATAATCTTAATATATTATAATATTATAATCTTAACACTCTCGGTCATCATTAAAAGTGACTAAAATTCTTGCCATTTATGTATCCATTTCTTGCAATGCAAGTATGGCATTGAAAAACGACTTAGAACGGCACAAACCCAATTAAATTTATTCTCTCGCCTTGAAAAATGACTTAGAACGGCACACAACATTAAATTTATTCAGTCCAATGGTGGTATTCAGTCCCGTGTTGAAAAAATTACCTACTCGAGTGCCAGGCTGGGAACACAACTTTATTACAGTATACTCAGTTTATTTTTACTCACCTGTATTGGTCATCCCCGTTGATGTTGAGAGGCGGTAAGGCTGGGATGTGTAAGTCCTCAAACTGACTCAGAAACTCAGACAGTTGGCTTTCTATTACACCTTCAAATATTCTGGTATCAGGTTCACTCTCCACAGACTCGACAAATTCTTCAGAAGAGTCACCTGTTAATTAAGAAAGAGTGTAGTTTTTATTTCACATACTTTCTTTTGTATATATTTATGAATGAATTGCACAAAACAAAAGAGGAAGACTTAAAAACGTCACAAATCTAAGGAAATATCCTGTGAAATAATGTTATGATATCTGAATTTATCTCCGGATGTGAAAACCCAAATTCATATGAAACGCCAATGTAAAATTTTTTATGAGTAAACACCTCTAAAAAATACTTGACTTGTTTATATTCCTCAGGGATAAAACTATTATTTAGCTTCATAAGTTTTGTCAGTAATTCGATGTAAAAACAAAGCACGTTGCATGGAAGAGAGGACTTAAGAATAGGCAAGGCTGTTAGGATTATGGCGAGAAACATTTTAGAACTACTAACCTGAAAGTCTCTAACTCAGACATGCCAAAACATTGCTATACCTTGAGTGGGTTGAGGAAGGTCATTTGCTGTGGCCAGAGTTCCGATAGCATTCAGGAGGAGGAAACAGAGGAGGGAGACCCAGTAATGCTTCCCCATATTGGTACTTTATCTCAACACACTGCACCAACAACCTGCACAAAACGTTTAATAATCTTTAGGAAATGGTTAGGTGTACGTACCATTAGTCTAAACCAATTTCACGGTCCCACAGTGTCAATTTGTAATGTACTGTACAGAACAAAACATTCTAAGCATGAATGACCAATGTGTTAATTATGATGACATGCAAAACTTTATGTTGACTGTTAATTAGCTGTGTGACTGTTGAAGATATATAGTGTAAATGCTGCAATGCACTATGTATGTTTATGAATGATAACTACCAAGAAATTAGCTCATGTATTGGTTTTTAGGTCATTATTTTCATTGGTGTAGCATGATTACCCTTTACAAGTCTCTCCCCAACTTCATAATTCTCATATATCTCTGGTGTACAATAATTTACTTGGCACTATTCCTAAGCATATAGTGTGTACATGTCAGTTTGAGCAATGCTACTATCAGTTCCTAGTTTCACAGGACACAGGAGCACGTTATCGAAAACTTCAGAAATAATGTACAGTACAGTACGTGTAGCTGAAATTATTCATATAGTGTAATTTTAAACTTTGTACTGAAGCGTATGACTATTCTAAAATAATGAGTTTGAGTGCACTGTATAAAGCAGGTGATACCAGAAAGACGGTAATCGGCTGAGTTTCACTGAATGAGGATAATTAAAACTGTAATAACACGGGCATCACATAAAAATCACAATAACAATAACAACTGCAACAACGAACTAGGAAAATGATATGAAGTTACCTGTGTTATGAAGTAAGGTGTTGTAGGGTTTGATTAAGTAGGGCAGATGATGGATCAATGACTGGTGGAGTGAATACAATCTTCAACAACCCCCTCCCTCCCTTACCACTACAGTCAGTCAATCAGTCCACTTGTCCAGAATCTTATAATCTATATCTACCGTGACCATGAAGCTCCTCCATGAAGCTCCTCCCTTAAAATACGTCTGCCTCCCACACACACTCCCTTTCCATTATTATTATTATTATTTGATAAAGTGGGATGCGAGACGTGGAGATAAGGTCATCAAGGAGGAAACATTGAGTGAGTGATGAGTTTGATAAGGATATAGCGCAAGTTAAAGATTCGCCTTGCTGCTTATTGTAGGCTACAGGCTGAATGAAAGGTTTGTTCGAAATATTGAATGTATGAGGTGGTGGTTGTCAAATAATACCATTTCCTTAACAGTATAATACAATATAATACACTGTGCTTTCAGTTTATGTTATTATGAAGTAGGCCTACCATGGAGCTGATTAAATTAACATCAACATGACAGACGTATCATGTGGGGTCTTCGAGCTGGACAGAGTTAATCATACTCGTATATTGTTATGAGTGCATGTGTTATCAAGGTCAAATCATGTTAATAATAATAATAATAAAAATACATGTTATACCGAACATTTATTAATTATATGTATTAATGATAGTAATGAAAGTGTTGTATTCACATTATTGTAAATATAATATAAAAATTACATCCTATTATATTATTCTAATTATATTTTCTAATAATACGTCAATATAGTAACTTCTATATACATATAACACAACACATAAAAATAAGAGAATAATGACGGTGCTACTGTATTGATATTTCTCAAATATACATTATATTTACATTGTTTGTAATCTTTTCAAATTACAATTCACATTACTATTTAGATAAGTTACTCATTTATAAATTATACAAGATACAATTTTCCAAAGCTTCGTAAGAGATAACTTTCCCATTATTATTATTATTATTATTATTATTATTATTAGTAGTAGTAGTAGTAGTAGTAGTAGTAGTAGTAGTACAGTAGTAGTAATAGCAGCAGTACAATTATTATTATTATTTTTCAAAGATTGGAGTAAATTCTAAAAGGTAAGTACACAATAATTAAGGTAATACTGTATATATTTTTGTTCACTATTAACACACACACACACACACACACACAGTAAGAAATTAATTAAAAGAAGAGGAGATAAAGATGTACAGAAATATAGTTTTCCAAAGAGAATGGAACTAATTACCGGAAGAAGTGGTGTGTGTCAAAAACATACATAGCTTTAACCCCTAGAGACCGTGTCACGACATAGACCGTGTCACGACATACACCGTCACGGCGATTTAGCGCTATTTCCCGCCATGTAGGCCTAGTTTTTCTTGTCGTTGGGCGAGAAAATACACTCACAATATCGATCCGCTACCCACTCAGTCGATTCTGGGACCCCACGATGGCTGGGCGATTTTTAAGTATTTCCCCTTGTCCGAATTTGTGCTCTAACAATCGTAAGACAATACCGTAGTGAATATAGGTACGTGAGTGACACCATGATATTCCTACAAGGTTACAAATTATTATTTAGTGTATAGATCATGACACACGATACATAATGGTAATAATAAGAACAATAACACCACAAACACACCCAGGCAGGGGGGAGAGTGATGGTAAATATACGTGTTTCCTATGGTACAAATCAGTTTGTTTATCATTTTCTAAGTGACAGTTACATGATGATATATTCCTACAAGTGTTCATACTATTTTTAGTGTTGTAATCATGACATACAATAGATAATAGTAGTAATACGAGTGAGTTGACAATGGACTTGCGCGGTAAACTGAACAATCTGGCCGCTGTCACACACACTCGTGCGTACACACAGACACAGTGGCGATTCGCGCGCAAACTATCGTACAGCCCTCCCGATGGTACCATTGGAAAGAGGAAGAGTTGAAGGTAAGAATGGAACAATTTTGAAGTCAGTACACTATATAGGTTAAGAGTGTGAGCGTTGTGAATATAGGGCAAATCGAGGAATTTTGACGCGAGCTGCTGAGTAAAATTGGGAGGCAAGGTAGGGGGGATTCCGGAGCGTATGGGTTAAAGAAAAATATGATAATTGTGTTTAAAAATATGGGACATTACGAGCTGCACTCAATCCTGTAAAGATACAAATGGGTAAGAACACCCACACATACATAGAGTACATATATACACACACACATATACAGTATATACATACACACACACACACATATCACTCAGAAAAGGTAACAGAAAAAATAGGATTAGGAGTACAGTATCATAATTTGAGAAAGCAATTAATGTCTGAAAAGGAAATTACAAATAAATATTAATAAATCAACATCATGGCAGCCAAATTTTGTTACGTTGGAGTGCCTTGATTCCTCCAAAGTCTTCTACTGCCAGGAAACAGGACCGGATGAACAGAAAGAAGTATTGGTGTTCTGTTGTTATTTGGAATAGTTTGGAGGAATCATGCTGTTGTTTCAGATTTATCAACACTGTACTATACAAATTAAAAAAAATATATATATTTAACTGCATATGTCAAAGAAGAAAGAAAATATTAATGTTGATTTTAGGTATTTTATTATTATTATTTCTATTATTATTTCATTTTTTTTTTTACTTTTATTATAATTATAATTATTATTATTATTATTATTATTATTATTATCATCATTATCATATAATCAACAATAACCCCACAAAATATTCCTTATATATTTTACACTTACCGATATAAGGTGTAGTGGTGGTAGTAGTAGTAGTGGTGGTGGTAGTGGGTGGTGGTGGTGGTGTTGTGGTGGTAGTGGTAGTTGTGGTAGTGGTAGTAGTGGGTGTAGTGGTAGTTGTGGTGGTAGTAGTGGGTGTAGTGGTAGTGGTAGTAGGTGTAGTGGTAGTAGTGGGTATAGTGGTAGTAGTTGGTATAGTGGTAGTAGTAGGTATAGTGGTAGTAGTTGGTATAGTGGTAGTAGTTGGTATAGTGGTAGTAGTTGGTATAGTGGTAGTAGTTGGTATAGTGGTAGTAGTTGGTATAGTGGTAGTAGTAGGTATAGTGGTAGTAGTTGGTATAGTGGTAGTAGTTGGTATAGTGGTAGTAGTGGATGTTGTTGTTATTGTTGTTGTTGTTGCTGGAAAAGAAATTCATTACAAGTGTTACAAAATGTTTTCCAAAACAATATACTGTACACTGTACTGTATATACTTTTTTCTAATGTGTGTTATTGGTCCTTACTTATACACTTAGATAACTTTAATTAATATATATGAATATTATCCACTTATATATACATTTAGACAACTTTAATTAAAAATAACTTATGGTTTCCACATATATATACACTTAGACAACTTTGATTAATATATACAAATATTTTCCACTTATACATACACTTAGAGAACTTTGATTAATTATAGTCCTACGTATCGTTTCCACTTATACACAGAGAACTTTATATATTATACACTTCGACAACTTTGATTAATTATAGTCCTACGTGTCGTTTCCACTTACAAACTTAGATAACTTTGATTAAAATATACGTCTGGTTTCCACTTACCTAGACATGTGGGTATACTGTCAGGTGTAGGGTCCCAGGTGTGGTCTGACTGACAGGTGAGGTTGTGTTCACTTGCCCCATCTCCAAACGATACACTTCCCCCCATCCCGTCATCACAGGTGTACATTAACTGTACACAAACGAAGGCAAGACAAAAAAAAAAGTTAGGCATGTAATTTTTATAGGAAATTATTTAGGTTGGTATAGGGTGTGGGGGTCAATTTTTTGTTTGATATTGGTTATGTATTTATTAGAGTGTGTGTGTGTGTGTTTGTGTTTTGTACGTGTATTTTGTTAGTTTTATAAATCAGTGTGTGTATATTTTTTTTATACAAGGAATTTATTAGTTTCATAAATTAATGTTGTTTTTTTTACACAGATTTTGTTAAGTTTCATAAATTAGTGTGTGTGTGTGTATGTGTGTGTGTATGTATATTTGTGTTTGTGTGTGTGTGACAACATGAAGAGAATAAAAAAGTGTATGCAGCTTAGAATTAATTTTGGTCTGGGTGTCATTTTGTGCACGTATTTTTATAGTTATATGTTTTATCAGTTTATTTAGTCTTAAGTTTGTTTTAATTCACAGTGAGAATGGGGAATAAAAGAAATAGACAGACAGACACACATACTCACACACACAAACAACAGACAGACAGAGAGACACAGAAAAAAACACAAAGAAAATTAATACACAAGCGTAAAGATAAGAAAATATACAACAAAGAGGTGTGCCATTGGAAAGACTACAACAACAACAAAACAAACTCACCTCGGTACCATCCACGTAAGGCGTTTGACTGGCTGATGAAAAATTGGCCCCAGATTCGAGAGGGTCGTCTGGTGAAGGGCAAGTCGCTATGATGTGTATGTGTGTGTGTATAGTGTGTGTGTGGTGTGCATAGTGTGTGTGTGTGTGGGGGGGGGGGGGATAGAGAATAGAGGTTATTTAATTCATGTATTTATTGATTGATTGATATTAGGCACCACAACAGCGACGTCATATGGCGCCCGTGGAAGAAGGTGCATGATTGAGAGGTGAGACACAGTAAATACAAAAGGTATATAGAACAGATGAATTAAAAGCACAAAAAAGCATAGAAGCACAAAAGGTATATAGAAGCGCAAATATATAGAAACACAAAAGACATAGTAGTACAAAAGATATAGAAGCACAAAAGATATAAAAGCACAAAAGATATAGAAGTACAAAAGGTATATAGAAGCACAAAAGGTGCATAGAAGCACAAAAAATATAAATACAAAATATATAGAAAAACAAAAGATATAGAAGCATAATAGATTTAAAAGATAAATTAAAATGGACAGATAAAAAAGTGTAAGCCCATTTTATATTATAGTCTCCTTTTATGAGGTTAGATATGAAAATGAATTAGACATTATATCTTTTAATTAAGGACCGTGTATGAAAATTGGAGGCTTCCGATTCCTCCTGACCATGCCTTGAAACAAGCTCCTTACATAATTATAGGTGTGTGTGTTTCATGGCAATATTTAAAGGACTCGTTTATCTCCAATTTTCTGACTACATCACACTATATATTAAATAAGAATGAGAGAAATGGTATATTTTTGTCAGGGAGAACAAAAATTGCATGTGTGTATGTGTTTGTGTACAGTACATATCATTTACCCAACCAGCAAAAAAAAAAAAAAATGAGGGAATCAATGCATTATCACCCTGCTAATAACAACAATAATAACAATAATAATAATAATAATAACAATAATAATAACTATAATAATAATAACAATAATAATAACAATAACAATAATAATAATATACAGTACTTGGTACTTACGTCTGCAGTTTGGAGGTAGCGTATCATTTTGGTACTGCCATTCTTTTGAACACTGACACTCTGATGTCACATTGGACGGCCAACCATCAGTCTGGGAACACGAAATTTTTTAAGAAAAATTATGTCAAGAAAACTGATATAAAAAAACCCATGTAACTAAAATAGCTGTCACGATAAATGATGTCATGAAAAATTATGTCAAGAAAACTAATGTCAAGAAAATATATGTCACGAAAACTGATGTCAAGAAAACTGATGTCGAGAAAACTGATGTCGTGAAATAAATATGTCATGAAATAAATATGTTACGATAAACACCTTATGAAATAGAATGAATTAATTAAGAGGAAAATCTCGTCTCAAACAAAACATATTCGTGGCATTTAATCACACACATCTCTCTCTTGCTGTCTATCTGTGAAAAACAAAACAAAAAATGTGTACAGTACATAAAAAAAACATATCAAAATCCCAAATTCAACCCCAAGAAAAAAAAAATCAATACACTATATAATTATATATATAAAAAAGGAAAATAACCTCATCTGACCTCAAATAGGAATATATATATATAAAAAAAAAATAACCTCCTCTGACCTCAAATAGGAATTGTGTATTGCAGGTGTAAGTGATAATTGTCCCCTGGGTGTTCTCTTCATCCCATTCCCTTGTGGCTTCTGCTGGGGCCTCGGCAGGTGGGGTCTGACAGGTTATGGCTGGGGGGGAGAGAGAGAGAGGAATAAATAATAATAATAATACAAAAAAAAAAGTTACAAAAAAGGACATATGAAGGAAATTGCATGATTAAATATAATAGTAGGTAAATAGATAATGAAATGTAATTGCAGGAAAATGAATGATGAAACATAATTGAAGGAAAATGCTTGATGAAAGGTAATAGTTAAAAGATAAAATAGATAAAAATACAAGTTAAGAATTCATTACAGTTTCTTATTCACTTACTCTCACAACAACAACACTTACTCTCAAAACAACAACACTTATACTCTCACAATAACAACACTTACTCTCACAACAACACTTATACTCTCACAACAACACATAATCTCACCAGAACATCACTTACTCTCACAACAACACATACTCTCACCAGAACATCACTTACTCTCACAACAACACATACTCTCACCAGAACATCACTTACTCTCACAACAACACCACCACCACCACCACTATATATACACTTACTCTCACAACCCAAGAAGGTACGGAGGTCATAGGTGAAATCTGGACCACACATAAACTCCTGTTCGTTGAGGTCTTGTCCCGTGGTGGTGTGAGGACATTGGCAGTGACCTTTACTTATCTGACCAACTGTACGTCGATTCACAGATGACCCCTCGTGGTTATGCTGGTCCAAAAATATACAAGAAGACTTTAGTATCATTAGTGTGTGTGTGTGTGAGTGTGTCAAAAAATAAGAAGACTTGGTATAATGTGTGTGTGTGTGTTCTCAATTTAACTAATCCTATTATAAACACTCATTAAGTCACTACTATTATTGACACACATTATATAACAATGGCAATTCCCACCATTTCATGATACACTAACTTCCTTTTCTTTAATATACAAAAAAAGAGAACATATGTATACTGTATATATACACATAATCACACACACACACACACTTCCTGTCTCTCTCACACAGTAACTTCCTCTCTGTCTCTCTCTCTTACACACACAGTAACATCCTCCCTCTCCCTCTCCCTCTCCCTCTCTCTCTCTCTCTCTCTCTCTCTCTCTCTCTCTCACTCCCTCTCTCTCTAACACAAGCACAATTCCTCACCTCGACAAAACTCCCCCCAAATTTTTCTGAGAGAACATAAACGTAGTCATAGTTGCAATGAAAGTATAGATTCCTGTAGAGTGGTGCTTGGAAGACTGGACCACCACCACCACCAGTACCAGACTCTTGTTGACACTGGGTGAAGGTAGGGGACACGTTGGCTGATCCTCCCTCACCTTCTCCCTCAGTTATCTCGTTCTGTTTAAAGAAGGTTTATTTTATTTATTTGCTTTTATTTTGTTACTTTTTTTTGTGTGTGTGAAGATGCTTTGGACACAGATATAATAATAATGATAATAACCAGTTACTTGGGAATAGATATAATAATAATAATTACTTACTTGGGAACAGTTAAATACACTCTGGTTAGGTTAGGTTAGGTTAGGTTAAGTTAGGTTAGGTTGGGTTGGGTTGGGTTGGGTTTGGTTTGGTTAGATTAGTTTAGGTTAGGTTTAATCACTTACACTGACACAGATGGGTAAACTCTGTTGGTATTTATCGTAGTTCATTTGGTGAAGAGCGTGGCCATCTGTAGGACACTTGCTGTAGTAATTTGATGACATCTTGCCGTTCATTTTCTGCCATTCATACATACAGACAGAGAGAGAGAGAAATACATTAGCCCGATTAGGGGAACGGTACTATATAACAAGTTTGTTTTTGTTTTATTTATTTATTTAACATGACAAAACTATACAAAAAAAAATATGACGTCAAGGATTAAAAAAAAAAAAATTACGTCAAGAAAAAAAAAAAAAAAATGACGTCACTAACCCTGAAGACCTCAACACCATCCTCCTGACATCCTACCGAGACGTTACCAGATTCGAACTCCATGTATCCGTCGGTGAGGTCATTGGCAAACTGTGACTGCAATCCACACTGTAACTCGCCCGACGTATTCAACAACTGCAACAAAGACAACAACAACAACATTATTATTGTTATTGTTATTATTATTATATTAATTCTAACAAAAACAACATTATTATTGTTATTGTTATTATTATTATTATATTAACTGCAACAAAAACAATATTATTATTATTATTATTATTATTATATTAAGATTACTTGTCATATTCAACAACTGCAACAACATTATTATTATTATTGTGAAAGATGAAAGGATGAAAGATGGAATGATAAAAGACAGAAGGATAAAAGATGGAAGGATGAAAGACTGAAGGATGAAAGACAGAGGGATGAAAGATAGAAGGATGAAAGATAGAAGGATGAAAGATGGAAGGATGCAAGGATAAAAGATAGAATGAAGAAAGATAGAAGGATAAAAGACAAATGGAAGGATACAAGGATGGAAAAATAGAAGGATGAAAAATTTACTATAACCCCCCCAAAATACTACAACGAATACAGCTACAAACCAACAAATAAACAAAGTGTATACAATTTCGACTCACGGTGGCCAGGAAGGAACACTTGCTGGTCTCGCCCGCACAGCCAGCTTCGTCAAGGGCTCGACCTAGGGGCATCTCCTGGGCCAAACTCCAGTAGTCAGTTTGGTGGATCTGACAGAGAAAGATGTGTGTGTATGTATGTATGTACTGTATGCATATTATGCATGTACTGTATGTATATTATGTATGTATTGTATGTATATTATGTATGTATATTATATATGTATGTACAGTATGTATATTATGCATGTATGTATGCATATTATGTATGTACCGGGTATGTATGTATGTATGTATACTGTATTATGTATGTATGTATATTATGTATGTATGTTTGTATTTGTTTGTTTCTTGTTGTTGTTGAATTCTATCTCACCCTTAACTACTGTAACTTGAAAACCTTACCCAACCTAACCTAACCTTAATTTTAACTTCAAAACCCAACCTAACCTAACCTAACCTGAAAATGTGATAAGTTCTGACCTCAACCTAAGCTAACTCAACCTAAGCTAAACTAACCCAACCTAATCAAACCTTAAAACCTAACCTAACCCAACCCAACCTAATCTAACATTAATTTTAACCTGAAAACTTAACCCAACTCAACCCAGCCCAACCTAACCAGAAAACATGATGAATTCTAACCCAACTTAACCAAACCTAAGCCAATCTAACCTAAACTAAACCCAATGCAACCTAACCCAATGAAACCAAACCAAACTCAACCCAACCTAACCTAATCAAACCCAACCTAACCTAACCTAAAAACGTAATATGTTCTAACCTTAAACATGGTAGCAAAGTCAGTGCCAGTACTGTGAAGGGAGTCGGCAGAACTCTCGGATTTATGTATGGTGACCCCAGTCTTAGCACTTGGCCAGTAATAACAGGACCACGCAGTGTACTGCCAGGGTAATGTATTCTCAAGACTGACGTTAAACTCACACCCGAACAAATCCAGCTTCATTCTGTACACATGGAATGGAATGCAAGGAGTGTTTAGAGTAGGTTGTCTGGGGAAGGATAGAGTTTTGGGAACGTGATTCTGCATCTCTCATTTTTTTCTTTTTTTATTATTGTTATTATTATTATTATTATTATTATATTATGTATGTATATTGTTATTATTATTATTATCTTTATTAATATTTTTACAATAATAGTAATCATAACCACACCAAACATTATTTATTTTCCCTCTCACCCACTCACTCACCCCCCACTTTTCCACCCACCCACACACCCACTCCTCCACACCCATCCACTACCCACTCTTCCACCAACCCACCCACACACTCTTCTACCCACCTATACCCCAACTCTTCCACTCACCGACCCACTCACCGTGCTGTATCTGGCGTGTCCTGAACCGTGAGTGTGAGGGAATCGGCTACAAACGGCCTCAGAGGTTGGAAAATACCTGGTGTGGTGGTGATGGTGGTGGGATCCCCGTAGTTTGTGTCTCTGTCGGAGGGTTCGAAGATTGTTAGTTTGTTGGTTTGTTAACATGGTGGGAGGGGGTTTGATTTGTTTACTTGGGGGGGTTGTTTGTTTGTTTAAATGGGGGAGGAGGGGTTTGTAGGAGGGATACATGGGGGAAGGGGGTTTGCTTGTTTACTTGGGTGAGGGGGTTTGTTTGTTTATTTACATGGGGAGGGGTTTGTTTGTTTGTTTATTTTCATGGGGGAGGGGATTTGTTTGTTTACATGGGGAAGAGGTTTGTTTGTTTGTTTACATGGGATTAGGATTATTTTTTTATTTATAGTAATTTAAGTGACGTTATTAAAAGAGTTAAAGGGGTATAAAGTTATTATTAGTTTTTGATTGTGGGTATATATTTAGTTGAGTTATAAGTGATTGGTTAGTTATTATAAGTTAATTAATTTATCATGGAATTATCATTTTATGATATACAAACACTTCATACATAAAAACATGTCTCCATATACTGTACATACATACATATATACATACTGTACATACACAAATGCATGCTTACATACATACACAAATGCATGCTTACATACATACACAAATACATGCATACATACATACACAAATGCATGCATACATACATACATACATGCATAAACATACTGTACATACGTTACATGAAAACATTAATGCATAAATACTTGAAAGCATAAATGCAGACACACACATATACATGCATACATACACACACACACACATAAAAGAAAACACACACAGACACACACTAGCATACATACATGCATACATAAAAAAACAAAAAAAACATTCACACACATACAAGTGAGGGTAAAAAAGAAAAGAAAAAAAACACACACGCAAGTGATAAAAAAAAAAAAAATATATATATATATATACAGTATATATACCCACCTATACTGATATGTAGTGTTGGTGGTCCAGTTCGATACAGTTTGGTTGATGTAGGTGTAGGTAAGCATGATAGTAGAGAACCCAGACCCATCATTATACAGGCCATTAATTAACACCTTGTGACGAAAGTTTATCTGAAACCAAAACCATACAAAGTTAAGTGGGAGTTTTTGTTGTTGTAGTAGAGTGGGTGTTTTTTGTCTTGTAAAGTGGGAAAGTGGAGTTAGTTTCTTGTGTATTAAAGTGGGAAAGTGGGTGTTTTTGTGTATTAAAGAGGGAAAGGGGAGATTCTTGTCTTAATTGTGCAGTAAAGGGGGAAAGAGGATATGCTTGTGTAGTAAAGTGGGTGTTTCTTGTGTAGTAAAGTGGGAAAGTGGAGTTAGTTTCTTGTGTATTAAAATGAAAAAGGGGATATTCTTGTGTAGTAAAGTGGTCAAAGGGGATATTCTTGCCTTAATTGTGTAGTAAAGTGGGTGTTTTTGTATGTACTAAATTGGGTGTTTCTTGTATAGTAAAGTGGGAAAGTGGAGTTTCTTGTGTAGTAAAGTGGAGTTAGTTTCTTGTGTAGTAAAGTGGGAAAGGGGATATTCTTGTCTTACTTGTGTAGTAAAGTGGGTGTTTCTTGTGTAGTAAAGTGGGTATAATTTGTGTAGTAAAGAAACCTTGTCAAACACTAACAGTAATATTACCTTGACAGAGAGAGAGAGAGAGAGAGAGAGAGACAGACAGACAGAGACACAGAGAGAAAAAATGGGAACATACAATAATTTACCCTGACTGGGCCTGACAGAGAGAGAAACAGACAGACAGAGACACACAGACACACACAGACAGAGAAGAAAAATGAACATACAATAATTTTACACTGACAGAGAGAAACAGACAGATACACACAGACGGAGAAAAATAAAAGGAATGTACAGTAATCTCTCCCTGACAGAGAGAAAGAGACACAGAGAGAAAAAACTAGTTAAACATTGACAGAGAGAGAAAGAGACGGACAGAGACAGACAGACACACACAGACGGAGAGAAAAATAAAAGGAACATACAGTAATTTCACCCTGACATAGAGTGTAAGGAGACGTCTCAGGCACAACATAGGGTGAGAGTTGATTGAGGACAGAGGTCTGTGTTGGTGAGTTGGAGTTGAACAAGGACATTTCATGTAACCCCGACACACAGCCATCGTGGAGGGAGTGGAGGTGGGCACTTGCTCCGTGGAGAAGGCTACCGTTGCATAGCTCGCGATCTGTGTGTGTGTGAATATTGAAAAAAAGGAGAATTAAATAGATTGCATATAAAAAAGATACACACATGAAATGAAATATACAAAAAAAAAAAAACATGGTAAATTTATAGAAAAACTGGGTTCACTATATTGTATATTTTAGTATCATTACCCACTATTTTGGACCATTCTAAGACACTTTTCATCTATGGTGTTTGTCTCGGAGATGCCCCGTTTTACAAACACAATTTGGAAATTAGTCTGGTCTGACCTGACCTGACCTAACCTAGACCACAGCAGACTGCCGAGACCTAACCTGGGCAAACTACCAGGTATAACCAGTGTAAACTATCATAAAGTGACTGGGGCAAATTCCCAGGACCTAACCAAGTGTGTTGACACTGCTCAAGCCTAACCAAAACCCCAGTTATTCTGTAATAATTCCAAATATACCCCCCCACACACACACCAATAAGTTAAAAATAGATAGTGTAGTGTACAATAAATACCTTCTATCTGGCAGAGGACTGTGTATGTATGTCCCACCTCCGGTTCTATAAGGTACTGACCACTGGCAAACACATGGTGATCATAATATAGCTCGGAGCAGTTTTTGGCTGGGGGAGTTTCAGATACGCTGGAAAAAAAATGTGAATGGAATAGAAATACAAATGATAATGATGGTGATAGTAATGATAATGATACTACAGTATTACTACTACTGCTGCTGCTACTACTATTACTGCTGATATTTATACTTTTACACACACACACACACAGACTTATCCTTTTATACACACACCTACACCAACTTATATGCACACACACATATTTATCCCTTTGCACACACACATACTTATCCCTTTACACACACACATACTTATCCTTTTATACACACACACACACCTACACCTACTTATATGCACACACACACACATACTTATCGGTTACTGTCTTATCCTTTTATACACACACACACACACACAGTCACACACCTACACCTACTTATATGCACACACACACATACTTATCCCTTTACACACACACACACACACACATACTTATCCTTTTACACACACACACATACACTCCTTACCTCATACCAGTCTCGGCGTTACAGGAACATTTTTTTTTGTTCTCAAGTATCTCGTAAAAACTGAAATTTTGCCCTCGACAAAATTCGATGCACTGACGCCGTGACAATCTACACCAAGTGAAGGTGTTGGAGTTGGAGGTTGGTCCTTTATCTGTGTGTTGGAGGTTGAAGGTTAAGGTTATAGTATACTTTTGGTACATTGGAGTGCCTTGATTCCTCCAAAGTATGCCAAGAAACATGAACAAATATAAGGTGTTCTGTTGCTTGGAATAGTTTGGAGGAATCAGTTGCTCTATATTTATCAACACTGTACTTCGCCCTTAAAGGTTTGATGGTGGGTTATAATATTATATTAAGGGGGTATAAACTTAACAGTGTTGAAGGGAGTATGGGATTAATTAATAGGGTTGAAATTTGAAGGCTGAAGGTTGGAGGTTGAAGAGAAAGAGGACTCCTAAACCTTCCAATTTATCTGACTACATCACAGGGTCCATTACAGAAGGAGGTGCGTGTGAGTGGTAGATATCATACAGTCACTCACAAAAAACAACTTGAGAGGATACAGAAAAGAGCCTGCCGTATCATACTGGGCAACCGTTACACCACCTACAAGGAAGCCCTAAACACCCTTCAAATAACCTCCCTGGAAAGTGTACACCTTAATATATTAAAGGGTTTCAGCGAACAACTGCTGAACCACCCCAGACACCGTGAGATGCTTCCCCCCCTCCTCCCACCACCACTACGAGCCCAGGGTTTCCACGAGCCAATATTTTTTTACCCTAACTCCTCCTCTTGAAACGCCCTAAAACTGGACAAATTACCCTAAATTTCACAATTCCACAATTTTACTGATATTTTACGAAACTATGGCCTTTCAATTATCACAAGTGTTTAAGTGTACATAATTTATATCTGATCTATTGAATAACGAGGAATATGATAATATTAGCTGAGGTAAACGATATATTTCACAGAGGTTATTGTACAAAACATATATATATTCTGTGTCGCACATATTGTGAGCTTATTATTACAAAACGATGACATGGTTTAAAAAAAAATCCTGCAAAACAATACAATTATTTTGATAACTGAACTCAATATAAAATTGCTTTTCACATGACTATAGTAGGCCTAGTATATATTGTACATTATAGTAAGCTTTCATATACCCGTACGTTTAGGCTTTCGGATGCCAATATTGGAACTTAATTAACGCCTAGAAAAATACTTATTAGTGTATGCCATGGTTCATATCCACATTCATCACTTCAATTTGTAATTGAAAACAAAATGTACACTTTATGTACTTTAGAATGCATAAATAAAGTCTATACATGAAGACACAATTGAACAACATTTAACTAAATATGTTTTTCTGTAAGTAGCATCACTCTTTAAAATAAATGTTATAATTTAAGAACTATTTGTTCTCTAATTAGTGCTGGTTTAGTATATCTTAACTACCACTATCGCTTCCAAGTTTAATAAATTAATTCAAAACAATATAAGAATAACATATGTGATAATATTATGTCAAAGAATTTATATTGAATGTTATATGTGTAGCCTACCTGTACTTTCCCCAGTAGGCTACTTATAAATTCCTTATTTATTTCCACGATTAAATAGAGACTCTGATATGCTAGCCTTCATAAGTAGCCTAACTAGCCTACATTTTCTTGGTTTCACTACATGTTGCATTGCTTTTAACATTCCGAAGAGCTGCTATTAGTCTGCTGTTATCTGTATCAAAGCTGTCTGCTGTTAGATTTGTATTCTTTAGATTATAAACCATGTGCATTAGTCCACTAAGAGTTTTATTTTTTAAACTTGACCTTTGGCTAGTTTTAGTTAGGTTCAACATACTAAAGAAGCGCTCTACAGGTGCATTAGAGAATGGTAATGATAAAAGTGTTGACATCACCACTTTTAGATTTGGGAAGCATGGGTTATTTGCAGCATTTGTTTGGTTACAAACATATTCCAGTACTCAGTACAGGTGAGCTGGCCGGAAAGTTCCTTCACCAGATGCTGTTTTCTCCACTCTTCATCTGTGAGGTTTTTGTCAGCAAATTTTGAGAGTTGAGGAATATCATCAAAGAGATTAGACAGAGAAGGTGGTTGAAGGATTGCAGCATTTCGGGGATCAAGGCACTGTAGAGATTTATGTATGGGATCATCAACATAAAATCTACTTTGTATCTGTTTCACAAACTCAATGAGGAATTGTCTACAGGTATGGACAAATCTGGTCAGTTCTTCATCACTAGCACAACCACTAGCTTTAATTTCACTTACAATTTCCTTAGCTGATATACCTAAATATGTCTTCTCATCAGGAACCATACTCGCAGAGAACAAAGGATGATTTGGATGTAGTGCAGAGAGCTCACATCTTTTAACATAAGGCACACTCGTGAAATCTGAACAAATGCTTCTGACAAGCATATTAACTTCTTGCTTGAGACCAAAGAAGTTAGGGGTTTCTGATTGAAACTGTGTATTGAAGCTATTAAATTACAATTTTCCCATTAACCTAAAATATGAGTGAAACACCCCAAAAAATGCTTGATTACCCTAGATTTTACATATTTTAGCCTTACCCTAAATGTTACCCTAAGGAGGGTCAAAATACCCTAAAATGGGGTATTTTACCCTAAAGTGGAAACACTGTACGAGCCACCCGACACTCCAACATCCTCACACCGATAAGGGCACGAACAGACCGCTACAAACACAGTCCTATACCTTCCATTGTAAATATAATTAACAAAAATAACATCAAATAACTCATGTCATCTTAACTCCTCATACATCATTTGTACATCTATCATATTTCTCATTTTATTATTCATCTATTATATTTTATGTCCATGTATATTTGTGTATTTTCAGCCTTGTGGCTGCCAACTCAATAAACCGATTATTATTATTATTATTATTATTATTAAAAATTGGCTGCATTTCTCGATCCCATTCATTGGAGTGAGTGATGGGGACTGGGAGAGAGAGAGAGAGAGAGGTATGCATGAATGACACCCTGAATTTTGGCCACAACTGTACATATCTTTTGTCGATATTCAATTCGGCTAAGTGGTCTATAAAAGATTAACAAAAATATAATAAAACCTCAAAATATGATCGCAAATTATAGCATATTTATATATATATATATATATACTGTATAATACACTACAGCAGTTCACTTTGCAATCACACAATGTTGACCAAAACTTTACATTGATAACTCTTGGCGGCTTGGCCATACTCAATTCGACTAAAAGGAAAAAAAAAATACATAAATTAAAAAAAAAAAATGATAATAAGAAATAAGAAAATGTAGATAAATAAATAAATAAATGAAATAAAAATAAATGAATAAAATAAAAATGAAAATAAACAATTAAATATATAAATAAAAAATAAAAAAATAATTCCAAACTATATGCAGCTGTTAGTCAGATTAATTTTATTCATGTCATGCAATAGACCACTTTGCAATTTTCCTCGCAATTTAGGACTTTTGCGTGAGACTAACCACTACTAGTAAAGTGATGGACTTGTTGGAGAAGTATAGCAGTAAATATGGCGGCCATTAAAGATATGACAAGTAAGTTAATAGTATAATAATACAAGAATTGTAGGTGCAACAGGCTGTAAATAGAGTGATAGCAACACAAATAAGGCTTTAACATCACCGTAAAATTTTTACCATTACCATCACTGTAAATTTTATACCATTACCATCACTGTAAAATTTTTACCATTACCATCACTGTAAAATTATTACCATTACCATCACCGTAAAAATTTTACCATTACCATCACTGTAAAATTTTTACCATTACCATCACTGTAATTTTTTTACCATTACCATCACCGTAAAATTTTTACAATTACCATTACCGTAAAATTTTTACCATTACCATCACCATAAAATGTTTACCATTACCATCACCGTAAAATTTTTACCATTACCATCACCGTAAAATTTTTACCATTACCATCACCGTAAAATTATTACCATTACCATCACCGTAAAATTTTTACCATTACCATCACCATAAATTTTTTACCATTACCATCACCTTAAAATTTTTACCATTACCATCACCGTAAAATTTTTACCATTACCATCACTGTATAATTTTTACCATTACCATCACCGTAAAATTTTTACCATTACCATCACCGTAAAAATTTTACCATTACCATCACTGTAAATTTATTACCATTATCATCACTGTAAAAAAATTACCATTACCATCACTAAAAATTTTACCATTACCATCACTGTAAAATTTTTACCATTACCATCACTGTAAAATTTTTACCATTACCATCACTGTAAAATTTTTACCATTACCATCACTGTAAAATTTTTACCATTACCATCACTGTAAAATTTTTACCATTACCATCACCGTAAAATTTTTACCATTACCATCACCGTAAAATTTTTACCATTACCATCACCGTAAAATTTTTACCATTGATAGGATCTACACAATAACCAATGGCTTTAAAAACACAGTTATGAACTACAATAACTGGGGAATATGAAACAAGAGCTGTAACGAGACCTGTGTGTATATAGTTGTGAGGAAGAATGGTTCACTCATGTTCACTACAGATTCAACCACCAGAGTCACTTCTTTCCATCTTTAATTGTCAGTCAACTGTGTTCTGGCTCCCTTTCTTACAGATTCTTACAGATGATTCCCGGGGAGAGGCTTGTTAGCCTATGAGACCCGGCTCAGAATTCTCTCTAGTTAAGGCTTGGCGTGGGCTTCTCAATGTCATGAATTTTTGTGATACGAGCTCTATATTGGTCTACACAGAGTCATTCTCACTGCAGAGACAACGGCAATATATTAAATGTATATGGTAAGCTTTCTTACCTCTAAATCTAGAGTCTGACTCCCAGAGAGAGCGATATATTTGATGGTAAATTTTCTTTGCAGCACTAATTATATCAATGCTAATTCAAGTGTGGATACCAACTGACTAAAGTTGCGACAGCGGTAGAGGCCTCAGTCTCCCTCCTCTGTCACTCTGTGAGGACAAGCTAGTTCCTGTTTTAACTTGTGTTTACATACGCGCACACACACACACACTCATTTTTCATAATATTCTTAGCATTATCTTAAAATTCACACAGAAATTCACACAGATTTTAAAAATTTGGTGTCCTCACACAACACCTCCCACGTAGCTCCATTTCGGACACAGATTTGTGGGAAATTCCCACGAAGTGGCAACACTGACACCCATACAGAATAGAGCCCTAAAGATAATCACAGGCTGAACACCATAAAACCAAAATCAAGGATAATTTTGACATGAGAGGCACACAAACACTTTATTATAGTCCATGAGCTGAGCCTGGAACTTAAGAGAGTACCAAAAAGGTGAATAAATATCATGTGCACTTTCAGCAATTAAGGTGGATGTCTGAAGTGTTGCGAAATGGTTGATGGACATTCCAGAAATATAGCTAATCAATCACCTTTTTGGCAACCTATCTCTAGCAAGTATAGTAAATTTTTCACCGAAAATCGAGAATAAAGTAATAAAAATGGCAAGTCTTCAACTAATGATCATATTAAGAGACTTCTAGTTGGTCTCATCTTATTCGTTTCTTAATTCTGCATCTTTTGGTGTATAATACATGCAACTTAGGACACAAATTTGCTTCATAATATGAGAAAAGTGAAGGAAAAGTTGACCAATTTGTAGTATTTTCTTACGACTTTGTTTACAAACTTTCTTTTGTTTCTGCTCAATCCGTATCTGGACGACGAGAACACAGTTTCTACGTATTTGGTCAGTTCTCGTCACTGAAACCAAGCGCTCCTAAGACGGTTTCGGTACCCCAATCCTCCGCTTGGACGACCAGATGACGGCTATAATAGATTTTCTAACACTGTATCTTGATTCCTTAAAAGGGGGAATTTTGTGGTGTTGGTAAATCTGGAGCAACTGAATCCTCCAAACTATTCCAAGCAACAACAGAACACCATTATATTTGTTCATCTGCTGGTCCTGTTGTTTCCTGCAAGACATAATTATATACTTTGGAGGAATCAAGGCACTCCAATGTAACAAAAAAATGATAGTGTCCTGTTGTTGTTGCTTGGAATAGTTTGGGGGAGGACTCATTTACTCCAAAACTATGTGTAGTATTATATTCCCCGTCAACCAATCTAGCTAAAATAATAATAACAATAATGGTTTCCTGTAGCTTGGAATAGTTTGCATGGTGAAGGATTTATTAACTCCCAAACAATATATATACTCTCTCAACCAATCTAGCTAAAAGAAAATAATGGTGTCATGTAGATTGGAATAGTTTGTTTGCATGCTGGAGGAATATAATAATCATCTACTCCAAGATTTATCACCCAAAACAGTTTCCTTTATAAAATGTCCTTAAACCAATCTAGCTATGAAAAAATAAGAATGGGTTTGCAAGATTCATTCATCATATTGAGTTTGTATTGTATTTTCTTTCCTTACATCCAATCTAACTATGAAATAATAACGAGTTTGTAAGATTCATTCATCATATTGAGTTTGTATTGCACTTTCTTTCGTACAACCAATCTAACTATGAAATAATAACGAGTTTGTAAGATCCATTAATCACATTGTGTTTGTATTGTATTTTCTTTCCTTACAGCCAATCTAACTATGAAATAATAACGAGTTTGTAAGATTCATCCATCATATTGATCAGTATAACAGCACTTCGATAAAACACTTAGGATAGTGTTGAGCTCTGAGTGGGTAGGTGTACAGGATTGACTAGTTGGGTCACGCACGCTTTTCTGTTTTCGTGAATTATATATATAGACAGTGACATCTGTGTGTGTGTATGTGTGATATTCTCTCTCTCTCTCTCTCTCTCTCTCTCTCTCTCTCTCTCTCTCTCTCTCTCTGTGTGTGTGTGTGTGATATTCTCTCCCTCTCTCCTATTTATTTGCCCATTTAATTAAGTGACACACACACATACACACACACTCTGACACACGCACACACTGACACACGCGCGAATAAAAACTATAACCGTGAGTTTCTTTTTTAATCAACCCAAATACCTTTTCCATTATACACGCACACAATCTTGTAATGGAGAGAGAGAGAGAGAGAGAGAGAGAGAGAGAGAGAGAGAGAGAGAGAGTGTGTGCGTGTTGTAGTAACCATATATAATGAATGAAAAATATAAAATGTGTGAGAGAGTGTGTGTGTGTGTGTGTGTGTGTGTGTGTGTGTGTAACAAAGCAGACCCATAACACGAATACCTACACATCCTGAGGCACAGCATAGCATAGCATAACATAGCATAGCATAGGAAAAATTAGCACCTCACTATAATTATTCATTCTCCACCAAAAAAAAAAAAAAAAAAAAAAAAAAAAATCCCCTAAAGAAGGTAGAAAGTTTTGTGTTGGTAAATCTGGAGCAACAAATTTTTACAACAGAACAACAAACACCATTATTTTAGCTTTTCTGGTTCTGTTTCCTGGCATAATATATAATACTTTGGGGGAATCAAGGAGGCACTCCAATTAATGTAAACAAAAGTGAATGACCCCCTTTGTAATATACACTCACCTCGACAGTTCTCTGGTTTGGGAGGAAGGCCAGCGATGGTAGGATGGACAAGGGTGAGAAGGATGAAGAGGATGAGGGTACAGTTGGTGATCCCCTTACTACTCAAAACATTCCCTTTAACTTCCTTGTCTCCTAATTCTCTTTCTTCTCCTTCTTCTTCTCTTGGGGTTTTCCACAAGCTTTCTTTCCTTCCTCCTCCTCCACCTCCTCCTCCTCCTCCTCCTCCTCCTCCTCCTCCTCCTCCTGCTGCTTCTCTTCCTTCTTCTGATGATGCTGATGGATATTTTAACATTTCTTCTCTCCCTCCTTCTTTTTCCTTTTCTCCTCTGGCTCTCCTCCACACACTTCCTTTCCCTCCTTCTCCTCCTCTTTCTCTCCACACACTTCCTTCTCCTTCTCCTTCTCCTCTTTCTGTCCACACAGTTTCTTCTCCTCTTCCTCCTCTTTCTCTCCACACACTCGTCACCATCGTATAGTCACACCTGAAGAGAAAATATCATGTAATCAACAGGTATACACACACATAGAATCATCACAGTAAATTTATTATGTTTAAGATAATAAGCTCTATTTATTTATTTTTGCTTTTCTGGTCCTGTTTCCTGACATACTGTACTTTGGAGGACTCAAGGCACTCCAATGTAATAAAAAAGAATTACCAACCTTAAAGGGAAGTAACTGTTCTGGGCAAATTAATTGGAGCACACGTAGCCCTCCAAACTCTATCATAAAACACACATCTCTACAGTCTTATGTGGAGGGATTATGTTGCTTGGGATATCTTGGAGGAATCAGAGAGCCCAGGAATTTCCCACAACAGGTTAGTTCACTCTCGATACAAAATATAAATATCCAGGCTTGCTTCGAATAGCCTGCTCGAGTAGTAAGCAATCATTAGGCATGTATATGAAACAGGAAAAGCGTTGTAATTGATTCACGAGTATGGTATGTCAAATTATTCGAAACTTCAACAAGATCTGGATATAAAACATGAAACAGGATAAGCGTTGTAACAGGTTCAGAAATATGTCAAATGATTCGAAACTTTAACAAGACCTGGATACAAATTCCGGATTGCGAATGTGTACACGTGACCATAACAAGATCTTTTATATTCTATTGTACAGTTACGAGCACTAATAAGTATTCAGTAATAGTCACTGGTCAACCCCAAAACCCAAACAAACACACAAACACACAAACACACAGTAAGGGCCGGTGTCTCTGTTGTGGTAGTGGTGATGAGAGTGACTGTTGATATACTGAGTCAAACCCGGGCTGTACCTCCACTGATGGCTCCACACTTACCTATATTCTCTCTCCCCCCTCTCTCTTTTCCCCACCTAGTCTCTCTCCCCACCCCCCATACTCTCTCTCTCTCTCTCTCTCTCTCTCTCTCTCTCTCTCTCTTTTTTTTAGGGGGTATTGTCTGTAGTAATATTGGCAATACTTTAAGTGTTTTAGCGTCCCTTCGGCCCCAGCGACTCCCTTTCAATTCTTCAAGTATGCCTCTTTTCTTTCTATTCCCTTCTTCTGCCGTTATATGACCTCGCTGTTGCATCGCCAATCCATCAATATCCTCATCTCTCTCGATCCTGCTACATGGTCTTTCACACCCGTAGTTTTAAAACATTTGAGGGCCCTTACTGGAGCTCTATGAACCCTCCAAATAATCCAGGCCACAAAACGCTTCAGTGTTTCGAATAGGGAATCTGTTGCCTGGAGTAGTTTGGAGGGTTCATAGAGCTCCAGTAAGGGCCCTCAAATGTTTTAAAACTACGGGTGTGACTCTGTCCTAATTCGATTCCAGGTCTCCAGTTTTAGTTCGTTCGGAAAATTGTACATTATTCAGTGATTGAAAAGATAAAAATGTATATTATAGCAGCACGATCGCTTAGCACGCAGGCACACACACACACACACACACACACACACACACACAAATATGGTATCTAGAAACACACACACACACACATACACATAGTATCCAAAAAAGAAAAAAAAACCTCACACAGTATCCACACACACACACACACACAGTATTATTCAGAAAGTGGGTGAAGAAGGTGAGAAGGGATATATATTGCGTGTACAGTACTTCATAGGTTTGGCCGCCCCTTCGCCCTCCCTCCCTCCCTCCTTCCTTGTCTTTCCTTCGTGTTTGTTTGTTGTTGCTTCATTGTCCCTCCTTTCCATCTTGCCTCCCACTACTACTACTACCACCACCACCACCACTACTACTACCACCACCACCACCACCACTACCACTACCACTACTACTACTACTACTACTACTACTACTACTACCACCACCACCACTACTACTACTACTACTACTACTACTACTACCACTACTACTACTACTACCACCACCACCATTACTACCACTACTACTACCACCACTACTACTACTACTACTACTACTACTACTACTACTACTACTACTACTAAGGACAGGTAAGGTGCATGAACCATAATAATGAACCAGACACCACCAACATTATAACAACCATCACATAGATACATCATATGGTTTTATTTTTTTGGTCAGGTGTACACAATCCCGAGTTTGTGTTTCCAGGCTGATAATGGGATGTGAAATATTAATGAAATTCCTTCCACTCGATCTCAGCCAAATTGTAGGGTGAAGGTGCCAGTCAGGATTGCACGCTCGTATCACCACACGATTATACTCCTTTTTTTTTTTTTTTTTAAATTATGAGACCCTGTGATGTAGTAATAAAAAAATTGGAGGTCTTAAGTTATGGGACCTTGTGTTGTTGTAAAAAAAAAATTGGAGGAAAAAAATGGGTCCTTCAAATATTACCACGAAGCACTATATCGTATAATTATGGAAGGAGGTTGTTTGGTGGCATAGTCAGGAGGAATCAGCAGAAGCCTCCAATTTTCATACACGATCACATTGGTCTTAAGGGGATACTATATTACTAGTGGAGGTATTCGGTGTTGTCTGGCAAACATGTCTATAGGAATAAGGACTAAGGAGACATTTTATAGTTTAGCAAGCAACTTTATTAAATTATTATCTTAGTGAAAGGTGTTTTAATTGATCTACAGTCAGGACAATTGTAATAGTTAAACGTTTGCTTTTATTACAACTTTTTACTGAGACATGTTATGATCATGTCATGGTGTCATGCATATTTTTCTACACGATCACAAGGTAACCTTAAGGCCACGCTGGAAATAGAAGGGAATAGAAATGAGGAATAACAAGTACGGTATGAAGATAAAACAGAGAGTATAGGAACATCAAATATGAAGGTTAATTAAAAGAAGGAAAGGAGAGACAGCTAATAAATGGAAAAGGATTATCTCGGATCCGAAGGGGCGCTAGCTAAAACCCTTAAGATATTGTTCATATTATGTTAGTTAATTCCAAATAAATTGTGTTTGCGTGACGAGTCCTTTATTTCATAACACAAAGCTTTAAGAATGTTTTTATATTTTGATGGGGTTACTTTATGGTACACCAGAGTAAAATAATTAGAGTATATAATTATCAGCTTAAACAATAACATTACCAGCCTCATTGAAGTCTATGAACCTGATCCACATGACGGTCCCCTGGTGGTGGTAATGGTGGATGGGGTGGAGGTGGTGGTGGTGACACAAACACACTCCTTACACCCTGTGATTGGGTTGGATACATGGCGGGTGTCAGTGCAGTGTGTTGGACAAGGTGGCTCACCATAGGCATCACTGGGACACACTGGTGGGGTCGGGGGTGATGTGGAACAGACACATTTCTTACACCCCGTGGTTGGATTGGTAACTATGATGGTAAATTTACACTGAGTGGGACATATTGGTTGACCATAAGCATCGGTGGGACACTTGGCTCTGGCACACACACACTCCTTACAACCGGTTCTAGGGTTCACAATAATTTCGTTAACGGGACAGTGTGAAGGACATTGTGGGTGTCTATTTGTATCTGTAGGACATAATGAGACAGGAGGTTTATCACATACACATTCCTTACAGTTGGTTAGTGGGTTGAAGATAATGGTTGTGAAGAGACAGTCCTGTGGGCATGGAGGCTGACCAAGAGCATCAGTGTGACATATTGGCTTTGGAGGTGAATCACACACACACTCCCGACAACCAGTCTGTGTATTATATATAACAGTGGTGTAGTTACAGTGACGTGGACATGGAGGCTGACCAAACACATCTGTAGGACATGGAGGCTTTGTACACACACACTCCTTACACCTTGTTGTAGGATTAAGCACAAACTTTGTATAGGGACATTTGAGAGGACATGGTGGCTGTCCTGATGCATCTACTGGACACTTTGGTGGAGGAGGTTTGGCACACACACACTTCTTACAACCTGTCTCAGGATTCATTACATACATTATAAAAGGACAGTGTGTTGGGCATGGTGGTTGTCCTGAAGCATCTACTGGACACACTGGGGTTGGTGGCTTGGAACACACACATTCCTTACACCCTGTCTGAGCATTCATAACAAAGGAAGTATAGGTACAGTATGTAGGACAAGGTGGCTTTCCAGTTTCATCTACTGGACACACTGGAGTTGGTGGCTTGGAACACACACACTCTTTACACTTTGTCTGAGGATTCATAACAAAAGAAGTATAGGTACAGTATGTAGGACAAGGTGGCTTTCCAGTTTCATCTACTGGACACACTGGAGTTGGTGGCTTGGAACACACACACTCTTTACACTTTGTCTGAGGATTCATAACAAAAGAAGTATAGGTACAGTATGTAGGACAAGGTGGCTTTCCAGTTTCATCTACTGGACACACTGGAGTTGGTGGCTTGGAACACACACATTCCTTACACTTTGACTGAGGATTCATAATAATCTTTGTATACATACATTGTGGTGGACATTGTGGTCGTCCATAGATATCTATTGGACAGACTGGAGTAGGAGGTGTGTTACATATACACTCATAACATCCACTACTGGTATTAAATGTAATGGTGGTGTAGTTACATTCTCTAGGACATGGCGGCCGACCGAAGACATCTTTAGGACACACTGGAGTAGGAGGCTCTGCACACACACACTCTTTGCATCCAGTACTTGGATTGAAAATAACTTTAGTGTGTTGACAATTTTGGGGACATGGAGGGTTTCCAAAGGCATCTGTAGGACATACTGGGGCCGGTGGTTTCACACACACACATTCTCTGCACCTAGTACGAGGGTTAAGCACAATATCTGTATGTTGACAATATCTGGGACATGGTGGCTGACCGGTTTCATCCTTAGGACACACTGGAGTGGGAGGCTCTGCACACACACACTCCTTGCATCCAGTGAGTGGGTTAAAGATATTTTTCGTATATTCACATTGTTTTGGACATGGAGGCTGTCCTGTTCCATCTACTGGACACACTGGGACAGGAGGGTCGTTACACACACATTCCTTACATCTAGTACGGGGGTTAAACACAAATTTTGTAAGTCGGCAATGTTTGGGACAAGGTGGATTCCCTAAAGCATCTACTGGACACACCGGGGGAGGGGGACCGGTACATATACACTCTTTACATTTAGTACGAGGGTTGAACACAAATTTTGTAACTTGACAATCTTTGGGACAGGGAGAGTTTCCAAAGGCATCTGTAGGACACACTGGAGGGGGAGGCTTTACACACACACACTCCTTGCATCCTGTATTTGGATTGAAGATAGTTTTGGTGTGTTGACAGAGTTTGGGACATGGTGGCTGGCCTGTTTCATCTGTAGGACACACTGGAGGGGGAGGCTTTGCACACACACATTCCCTGCAGCCAGTTTGAAAGTTGAAGATGGTTTTGGTGTGTTGACAGTGTTTGGGACATGGTGGTTGGCCTGTTTCACCTACTGGACACACTGGAGGGGGAGGGTCGGTACAAAAACATTCTTTACATTTAGTACGAGGGTTGAACACAACTCTTGTATGTTGACAATCTTTGGGACAGGGAGGGTTTCCGAAGGCATCTGTAGGACACACTGGTGGGGGAGGCTTTGCACACACACATTCTCTACAGCCAGTGTGAGGATTGAAGATTGTTTTGGTATGTTGACAGAGTTTGGGACATGGTGGCTGGCCTGTTTCATCTACTGGACATACTGGATCAGGAAGCTTTGCACACACACACTCCTTGCATCCTGTAATTGGACTGACGATAATTTCCTTTCGTTGACAGTGATGGGGACATGGAGGGTTCCCAAAGGCATCAGTCGGACACACCGGTGGTCTTGGCGATGAACACTGACATTCCCGACGACCAGTGCGAGGGTTGAAGATGATGATGGCCACCGTGCACGAAGGGGGACAAAGAGGATCATTACACAACCCTGAAAGATGCAGTAGAGTCACGGGTTTTAATTGAATGGAAAGGAGGAAAAATGTACACAACTATGGGTACTACTCAATTGGTTTATATTCCAGTGGAGATAGGTCAAGCTAGGTTTTTAATTGAATGAAAAGAAGGACAACATTGCACAACTATGGGTACTACTCAATTGGTTCCTATACCAGTGGATCAGGGGCCCATTCAGGTCAAGCAACGCAAAGTGTCCAAACAAAGTTGTCCTGGTATAAGTTGGAGAGATCAGTTAGCCTCCAAAACGAACAGGGGAAGTAAAATGTTGGCAATTCTGGAGCAACTGATTCCTCCAAACTATTCCAAGCAACAGAACCCCATTATTTTTGGCTCATAGGGTCCTGTTTCCTGGCATACTTTGGATGAATCAAGGCACTCCAATGTAACAAGAGTGAATTACCTCCTTAAGGACCCTGTATCGTGTTTGAAAATTGGAGGCTTCTGATTCTTCCTGACCATGCCACGTAACAAGCTCCTTCCATATAGGTGATGTTTTGTGGTAACATTTGAAGGACTCGTTTATCTCCAATTTTACTACATCACAGGGTTCCTTAAGCCTGATGCAAACTTACCCAAGAGAAGGATGCCAATGGACTTGCCACACAGACGCCTGAAGTTCAACCTCCTACCACCGTGACTCCCTCCACCTGGAATGACAACAACAAAAGATACTCAGGTTGAATTAAGCAAGTCGATTTCTTGTGTCCATATTGGGATGTACGTAGCCCTCGACATAATGCAACAACAACAAAAACAATTAAACAAAAGTGTATTATCCCCAGTAAATTATTATTCAAATCACCATAGACAATAAGTATCAGTATCACATTCATAGGTAAAAGTATAAATGTAAGAAGGAAGGTATTAGTTAAAAAGTTGTTCGTCACACCAGGTTTAAAATATGAGGCTTGGGTAAGAGAGAGGGCCAGCAGGAGCAGTAAGCCCGCCAGTAGGATCCCCCTCACCAACAACATGACCCCTTCGTTATAGCAGCAATACCACTGACTCTTCCAGTGACTAGGGGGCCTCTATATAGTAAACAAAAAAGGATATGATGGAGGTGCCAAATTTCGCAAGAGAGGTGAAGTTAGTGGACTATGGAGGGACCTGTGGGTGTGTATACATGACTGAGGTGCCAATTTTCGCAAGAGAGGTGAAGTTAGTGGACTATATGTGTGTGTGTGTGTGTGTGTGTGTGTGTGTATATATATATATATATATATATATATATATATATATATATATATATATATATATATATATATATATATATATATATATATATATATATATATATATGTTTGAGGTGCCAATTTTCGCAAGAAAAGGGAAGTTACTGGACTATGGAGGGACTTCTTTGTGTGTGTGTATATATATATATATATGAGACTTGTATAGTGGCTGCCAGATGTCACAAAGCTGATGTATGTGTAATGGGAAAGTATAGAGGAAGGTAGCTGAGAAGTCGAGCAGTGTTCTGAGCAAATAAATAGTTTTTTGTCAACAGTCCAGTGATTTAAGAGGTAATTCACTTTTGCTACATTGGAGTGCCTTGACTCCTCCAAAGTATGCCAGGAAACATGACCAGATCAACAAAATTAATGGTATTATGTTACTTGGAATAATTTGGAGGAATCAGTTGCTGCTCCAGATTTATCAACACTGAACTTCCCCCTTAAACAAGTAAAGAACTTGTAACCTCCAGAATATTTGTATGCAAAATTAAGGACCTTGTGATCGTGTATGAGAATTGGAGGCTTCTGATTCCTCCTGACTATGCCACGAAACAAGCTCCTTCCATATACGTGTGTATAAGCTTCGTGGTAATATTTGAAGGACTCATTTACCTCCAATTTTCTTTCCTGTTTTCTTTCCTGTTCCTTTCTTCCGGAGAGAGAGAGAGAGAGAGAGAGAGAGAGAGAGAGAGAGAGAGAGAGAGATGGGTGGGGTGGGGGTGAGGGGAGGAAGGAATCACCATACATACATACATACATACACTGTGCAACTCAGATGTTATGTCAAGGAAGGAAGGAAGGGGAGAGAGAAGGAGAGGAGGGGAGAGGGTCCTGCAGCTGTGGTCCAACAACAACACACACACACTCCTTGCCCAACCCATCACACAGGACACCCTACACCAACCACAGACACAAAATAATCGTGACACCAGCTGGCAATATACGGACAGTGGAAGAATATCACCATCATCATCATCATGTCTCCTATACACCATCACTATCACCACCATCATGTCTTCTGTACACCATCATCACTATCATGTCTTCTGTACACCATCACCATCACCACCACCATCATCATCATCACCATTTCTCCTGTTTACTCGCAAAAAAAAAATAATCCAAAATATATTATCCAGGTTTGCTTCGAATAGCCTGATCGAATATTAATTAATTAGCGAGCTCAAGCATATAATTATGAAACTGGATAATTATGAGTTGTAATTGGTTCACCAGTATTTAGTCTAATGATTCGAAACTTCAACAAGACCTGGATACAAATTTTGGCTTGCGAGTGTACAGCCACGGTCAATAATCCTGCAACAAGACACCGAAAAAATGTGTGCACGAAATTAAGAGTACCTATAATAATAATAATAATAATAATAATAATAATAATAATAATAATAATAATGATATTTATTACTTTTAATATTATTATTAGCTCCAAGTTCAGAGGAATATTATTTGAAGGAGAAATATACTGAAAATATCTGTATTATATTCGTACTTATATAAAATTTAATTAATACAAAAATGACACATGTATATCTTAATTGTATGAATGAAAGATACAAGAGAGTGTGTATGTGGCCCTACAATAACTTTCAACACCTTGCCATAACGCTGTAACGCTTTTAACAGCAGCGGGAAAACTCTGTAACCGTTATAACTGTTGCAGGAAAACTTGGTAACGGTTATAACTGTCGCGGGAAAACTCTGTAACGGTTATAACTGCCACTGTAAATTTAAATCTGAACCTGTATATATTATAGACCCGAGCAAGCCAACTATATATTGCTAAATTTCAAAGTTTGTATGATATAGACAAATAAATAGAATTTAGCTAAAGCTTCAATTTATGGAAAAATATCAACATCTATTTTCTTATTCCTCAATACAAAATAAATGTAGATCTATTGTTATTATTCTTTTTATTTCCTTCCTGCTTGTTGTCTCACCTCTCTATCACCTTTTTCTGGCGCTATATGACCTCGCTGTTGCGGCGTCTAATATCAATCAATCAATCAATCAATCAATCAAATCTATTGTTATTATTTCTTATTCCTTTCCAACGGGGCCGGGTCTAGCTATTTTTTTTTATAGTGCCCTTCAGTACAGGAATAGAATTGAGGAGATCTTCTGCTGTGTGTGTGTGTGTCAGGTGTGTGTGTGTGTGTATGTGTTCAAGGGCACGTTTGTTTTCCTAAACTTGCGTCTCACCAACCAACCAACCCTAGCTCCTCGCAGATTTTTCTTTTCTTTTTCCTTCCCGGAGGCCGTAGACTTTTGCAAACCTCTCAGCTTTAAACCAACCAGCAATACTTTGATTCAATAATATATCGAATACTATAGCGCATTCCTTCAATTTAGGTCACTATCTCATATCATTATTGTTATTATTATTATTATTATTATTTTTATTGACCTATTCATACTATGCACGTATATATAAGATCGATTGGAAGTCATGCTACTATGGTATAAAGTCTATAGTATAAACCTAACCTAGATAAAACCTCGATTCATTCATCAAATAATATCAAAGCAGAGATAGTGAACTTGCTTTTACAGTTATCATTTGCAGTGTTGACGGGAACTGAAATGTAAATTTATTATTTTATAACCTATATAGGCCTACCTGTTGAGGGCGACAAAAAAAAAAAAAGTTATAACCAAGAACATTTTGAATATCTGATTATATTATACGTTTTATCTTTAATTTGCCCAAGACTAAGCACCCTCAAAGAGTCGTATGAATCAGGATGATTTAATCCCAACAATTAATTATAAAGTACAAACGAGTAAAAGTGCTATTTCAATAGTTATTTCTAAACTCGTTGTTGGTAATACGATAGGAGGTGGAGCCTGGGAGCTGCTGAATGATTCTCTGATGTGAGAGAGAGAGAGAGAGAGAGAGAGAGAGAGAGAGAGAGAGAGAGAGAGAGTGTATATATATATGTGTGTGTTAGTGTGAGAGTGAGGGAAAGAGTGTGTGTGTGTGTTACTTTGAGAGAGAGTGTGTGTGTGTATGTGTGTGAAGGAGAGAGAGTGTATGTGAATGTGTGTGTGTGAGTGTGTGTATTTTTGTGTGTGTTACTTTGAGAGAATGTGTATATGTGTTCTTTTCAGAAAGTGTGTGTGTGTGTGTGTGTGTGTTACTTTGAGAGAGTGTGTATGTGTTCGTTTCAGAGAGTGTGTATATGTGTGAGAGTGTCGTTTTTATTTTTTATTTTTAAATAACATATATATATATATATATATATTTTATTAATTATTTTTTTTTGTTATAATTAACTTTTTTATTATTATTATTATTTTTTTATTTATTATTATTTTATTTATTTATTAAATATGATAGTGTACGTTTAAGCTCTGTTTTCTTCCATGTTTAAATGAAAGAAAACCAGTTTTGAGGGGTCTCTGTTATGTTAGGTATACAGTAGGTTTGGTGTGTTAATGTTATTACAGTTATTGTTTTTACATGGTTTTCATAATATTACAGCAGTTGTTTTTCTATTTTTCTTATTGATCACACGGCATCATTTATCTACCCTTAATTTCCACTTACGTAACATAATTTCAAGGCCTATAGCGACAAAGTTCCCCTGAGAGTTGAGGGTTTTACTAAAGGTAAATCTATAATTTGAAAAACATTGAATAAAATATATCCTTATCCACCGACCAGTCCTATCGATTTGACTACCTGGGACTGACTGGTAACTATTGACTGCGACTGTAGGGACGAGTTGCAAATTGTCAGCCACCTAATTTAGCAACAGTTTCCCCCCTTTAATATCAACCTTCTCCATTCACAGTCTCGCCCACCACTACCACAATGGCACAATCACCACCACCCTCACCGCCACCACCACCAACAATAACCACTACCATCACCGCCACTACCACCAAAATCACCACCACCACAACCTCTGCCATCACAATCACCACCACAACCACTACAACCACCACCACCACCACCAAAAACAACCACTACCACCACCACCAAAAACAACCACTACCACCACCACCACCAAAAACAACAACAACAACAACAACCACTATAACACCACCACCACCAGAATGAAATGAACTCTACAAATAAAGGTATGAAACTCTAGATAGCTATAACGTTGATCTCTGAAAAGTGGGTTCATAATAAGATTCACTCACACAGACTCACTTTCATTTACACACTCTGCAGCAGGACTTTTTGACCGAGACTGTACCACACCAAACCACAACACCTACACTGTATAACTAATAATAATAATAATAATAATAACTAATAATTATAAGAGTCACCTTCTTTTCGAGAACGACAACAACAAGAGTCCGAGTTGAAAGTGAAAATATAAAATACCCCTTGGTGAGAGAATTGGAGGGCTGAGGGGGGAGGAGGAGGAGGAGGGGCTAACTGATTCCTCCAAATTATGCTACGAAACCGATAACTGATTCCTCCAAACTATGCTACGAAACCGATCCCTCATAGTAACAGCATTGAGCCCATCTGTTTCTCGGTATATTTTGTAGGAATCCTTCGCCCCCACCCACCCACCAAGCACATCAATTCATCAACAAGAGATTAACCCTCCATGAAACCCGGCCAAATCTGCAGAGCAATTAGCGGTGGTGATGAGGAATTAGTGGTTTTCAGCTCTGTGATTAAACGATACTTCATTCACGCTGTATTCACTCGCCCTATTTAGGACGTCTGTGTACGCCAAAAAAATTACGACACTAAATTTTCCTCGCACGTCTGAGAGAGAGAGAGAGAGAGAGAGAGAGAGAGAGAGAGAGAGAGAGAGAGAGAGTATGGTCGAGACAGAAATAGTCACAAAGTTCCCGAGATAGACAGAAAGAGAACGAAGGACCGACCAACAACCACCATGTAATTACCAACTTTAATGAGGCCGAGATAAGAGTGTAATTAGCAAATAGCAAAGGAGTCCAGTCTGTGTTGTGGCTCAGGCAGGAGGCTATTATTACTACTACTACTACTACTACTACTACTACTACCACCCTCTCCTGGAGCCACACACACCATGTTTTAGCTTTCTTTGTATTTATTTACCATTCAATTTATTTTACTCGAGTACTGTTGACGCACTTGTGAAGTTTAAGGGACTCTGTGATGTACTCTGAAAATTGGAGGTAAATGAGTCCTTCAAATATTGCCATGAAACACACATACCTATATGGAAGAAGCTTGTTTGGTGACATGATCACGAGGAATCAGAAGCCTCCAGTTTTCATCTACGATCACAGAGCCCTTAAACCATTTAGTGATTCAGTTATTTAATATTCAAAGCCTGTATAGTATAGTCTATTTTGGACGGTGCTTATGAATATTTGGGAAACGTACTAGTTGGGTAAGACTGTATGGGTAAGGTTGGGCAAATGTGGGTATGGTTAGGTATAGGTTTGGTTTAGGTTGGATAAGACTTGGGTAAATATGAATAAGGTTAGGTAACGCTGGGAAGGTTAAAGTATAGTTTGGGTAAGGCTGAGTAACGTTACGTTAGGCAACTTTGAAATTTAGGTAATAATACTCAACACTTTTTTTCCAGTCCCCTTCGGCTGGTTGTATATAATATATCATTGAACATCAGATCGTAAGTACAATTTTTGCAACGACTGTCTGTACTCTGGAAAATAGTGTGGCGTCCACGGTGTGAGAGGGACTTATATAGGGGAAAGCTTAGCACCTAATTGCCTGTGTGAAGTGCTAATTCTTTGGTCTGATTACATTTTTCCCTCTCGTCTTACCACCCAGCAACCGGCCCCATCCAGCAGCACTGAGAGGGACGCGATCACTGAGCACGAGTAAAGTGAATGACCTTTGTTTTACGTTGTCATTAACTGCACTAAATAAGATAGAGGACGATAATTATAGTAAATGACCTTTGTTTTACGTTGTCATTAATTAACAGCACAAAATAACACCAAGGACGTTGTCATTAACCTCACTAAATAACCTTGAGGATGATAAAGTGAATGACCTTTGTTTTACGTTGTCATTAACCTCACAATAAAAATACGGATTTTTAGTGTGTTCAAGGTTAACTCAATTCACTTCCTCTGCCAGCTGGATAGATTTTCTCCTCTCCACTTTCCAGTCTGCCTTTCTGAATGAAGTAATGTTTTATTTTATACACATTTAAATCCTCAACCAACTGCTGACAACTTTTGCATTATTTCTGACTATCACCATGCAGGCAGGCAATTCTTTTTCGATGTGACGCTCAAAGCAATTACAATGTATAAAAAAAAAAAAAAAAAAAAAAAAAAAAAAAAAAAAAACATTAAATTTTACGTTCTGGAAAAGTGCCTGTCGTTTGCCTCAGCTTAGAGTCAACGTAATTATTTTTCTGAACTACATACTTTTTAATCACCTGTACTACCTTTTCTTCTCCTAGTCCTTCTTTACCTTTACCTCAACCTGCATGCCTTTACCTCTTCCTAATTCTACCTTCCCCACGCTTCCCTCATATTTTCCCACCTGCCTCAATCCTACCATTAATTCCTCTACAGTACCCATCCCTACCTCAGTCCCATACTAACCCATCCTTACCTCTACTTCTCCTTATTCTCACTACCACCACCACTTCATTATATTATCACTATACCCCCTTCATTATTTCCAGCTCTCTTCCCCATACATACACCCATCCACTCACTCACTCCACCTCATTATCCACCCCATTTTTATCAGACTCTTATCCTCGTCTCCAGTTTCCCTGCTCCTGTTTCCTTCCTCTGCCAGACTACCCTTCCTCCCCTTCCTTTCCAGCTTGCCTCCACCATGCACTCCAGGGCTGTCAGTGCTTGCATGCGGAGATCCATACTGGCGACTGCATGACTGAAGGCAGGCAGGCAGGCAGGCAGACGGGGACGAGAGAGACGTGGGGTGGGAGAGGGAAGGGTAAGGAAAGATAAGAACTGGGGGAGAGAGAGAGAGAGAGAGAGAGAGAGAGAGAGAGAGAGAGAGAGAGAGAGAGAGAAAGGTTGGAGGGGTTGTAAAGGAGAGGGAATAAGGCGAAAAGGAAAGAAAGGGTGTAGGAAGAAATAGAATGACGAACGATTTAGGAAGAGGGGAACAAAAGGAAGGAAGTGAGGAGGGA
>JAWZYT010000505.1:25000-27500 GCA_034508575.1 Petrolisthes manimaculis | reverse complement strand
AGAGAGAGAGAGAGAGAGAGAGAGAGAGAGAGAGAATCTAGGAGGAGAATATTTCTAATTAATCCTATAATCCCTGGGTGGATCTTGGCTGAATCCTCCCCCACTGATTTTTACACTTTCACTCCTCTTTCCCCTCTCTAATCCTTGCCTTTCTCTTCCTTGTCTCCTTTACGACTTTTCCTCCTTTATTCCTTCATTTATCTCCTATATATTATGTGGTTATCCTTCTTTTTATATTTACTCTCCTTACTAATATAAATACAGTTCTCCTTACTATTACAATTATTATTATATTTACTTACTTTCAAATCAATTTTCCTTCCTGTCCTACAAACTTTCCAAAGTCATGTTAACTCGCCTTGATATGAGGTGAATTTTCTTCCTTCAAAGTATTGCTGTTTTACTTAAAGTATAAAAGTTGTAAGAGTCTGGGACAGTGGCTATGCAAATCCTGTCTTGGTGGTATCAGCCTCAAGTACAAGTAATGGTGAAAAAAAAAAAAAAAAAAAATGGTTTCACAGCACAAGGATACAATGAACAAACAAACTATTAACACAATATATAATGAAAGCCAAGACATCATAATAATAATAATAGTGTAAACCAATTATAGTACGATTCCTCTTTTATGGTTATATTATTAATTAAAGGAAGATACCTTTTGTGGTCAATTTGGAGTCAATGTAGACCTCCAAACTCAGCTACAAAACACATCACCCTTTATAATATCCTATGGAGGGGTTCAGTTTCCTGGTATCGTTTGGAGGAATCTGCAATAGCCTTTCCAATTTCCCATAATAGGTTACTCCCCATAAAAATGTGTGGGATACGAGACAGTAAGACATGCGAAACAAAACAGTGAAACCCAACAATTTTTTTTAACACCATTACACATTGCAGCATAAACACATATACACATAAACACACACATACATACATACAGGCACGGATGAAAGCAATACACGAACTATAAGACGTAACCCAACACTGCAACACCATATAGCAATAATACTCTAAAAAAAATACTACGAATAAAATCATACACTAACAACCACATCATCAACCAAAAAATAAAAAAGATATAAATAAAACAACATCTGAACACGAGAAACATTATTGAATTGTGCCCAGTGAGTAACACAAAGCAACACAATCCTGGAACAAGGGAATCAACACACACAACACAATCCTGGAACAACACAACACAACACAACACAACACAACACAATCCTGGAACAACACAACACAACACAACACAATCCTGGAACAACACAACACAACACAACACAACACAACACAACACAACACTGGTACACACACTATCACACAGACACAGTAAACACAAAAGAGAGATAGAGAGAGTGATAGATAGATAGATCGATAGATAGATAGATAGATAGATAGATAAATAGATAGAGAGAGAGAGAGAGAGAGAAGGGGGGAGGGGAGAGGGTGATGCTCCGAATAAAATAGAATGAAATTTTAATTGCGTTCACCCAGACACCGCTTTTGTTTGTTGGTTTGTCCCTGTAAAAAAAATACTTCCACACGAACAATTGAACTTGATGTAGGCCAACACACACACAAACACACAAAAGCGAATACATACACATACACACATACAAACACACATAAACACACAAAAGCGAATGCACACACACACACACACACAATACCCAGACAGACACTCAGACAGACAGACAGACAGACACACATACACACAAACGAAAACACACACAGACAAACATTTAGACAGACACACATACAATAAAAAAAACACACACACACGAGTATATGACACCAACGTAACATTAAATACAACACCTATAGAAACACCACCTACAAGTCACAACAACAACAACAACAACAACAACAAAAACAACAACAACACCAATACTGAAGGTGATGACAGCAAAAAAATAAAAAAATCCACAACAACAACAACAACAACAACAACAACAACAACATCAACAACACCAATACTGAAGATGATGACAGCAAAAAAATAAAAAAAACATCCACAACAACAACAACAACAATAACAATAAAATACAGGGTGTGGGCGCTCGAATAACACAATAGAGAGGGGTTACCATAGCCCAGGGAAAAAAACAACAACAACAATAAACATCATCAACAACAAACACAACAATAACAACAACAACAACATTAACAATAAGCAACGACTACAAGTGGACAAAATTTAATGAGATATTTTATGTGACCCTAAGAAGATACGAAATCAATCATACATCAAACTCAAATCAAATATAAGCAACATAAATTATAGTAATATTTATGGAAAAAGTTCGTACACTGTTGTCTGTCTACTCTATCTTTTTGTCTGTCTGTTTACACTGTCTTTTTGTCTGTCTACTCTGTCTGTCTTTATTTCTGTCTCTTTTTCTGTCTCGATTTATGTCTCTATTTTCTGTCTCTATTCTTCTCAGTATCTCTCTTTCTCGTATCTAAACTTGACCCCCAATAAACTTATCATATA
>JAWZYT010000505.1:0-20000 GCA_034508575.1 Petrolisthes manimaculis | reverse complement strand
ATAAACGGGTTCAATTATTAAGTGTTAGTGTACAACTCTAACATTACAACATTACTCTCATTTTTTTTTTTGCCTACATCACTCTCGCTTCTCTCTCTCACATATACTGTACACACACACTCTCTCTCACATTCACATACACAAACAAATACAAACACTCTCTCTCTTTCTCTCTGTCTCTCTCTGTCTCTCTGTCTCTCTCTCTCTCTCTCACACACACACACTCACTCTCACTCTCACTCTCACTCTCTCACTCTCTCTCTCTCTCTCTTAAACACACACACACACACACTTTCTTAACACGGTGGACGGGGCTGCTACCGTGAGTGGGCTTGGTATGAGTTCTAATGAGCAAGGTTAGTTTTATGAGCGACCAGGGAACAAGTACACTATTTAACTCATATGATGGGGTGGGGGGCTTGAGGCGAGGGGAAGGATGAAGGAAGGAAGGAAGGAAGGAAGGAAGGAAGGAAGGAAGGTAGGTAGATGCTTTTGTAAGAAGGAAATGGAGGAGGTAAATGATGGAGAAAGAGGAGAGGTAAATGAATGAGAAATAGGAGACGTAAATGAAGGAGGAAAGGGACGAGGGAAAAGAGGAGGTAAAGGAGGAAATGGAGTGAGGAAATGAAGGAAAAGGGGTGAGGAAAGGGACGAATATAATGGGGAGAAAGAGGAGGAGTAAAAGAGGGATGAAAAGGACGAGGTAGAAACAAAGGTTAAAGAGGAAATGGACGAGTAAGAAGCGGAGGTTAAAGAGGAAAAGTGGAGGAAAGGGAGGAGGAAACTTGGGGGGAAAATGGAGGAGGAAAAGGGAAAAAAAGGTGAAAGGTAAAAGAAGGAGGAAGAGGACGAGGAAAAAGAGAAAGTAAAGGAGTAGGAAATGAAGGAGGAATATGAGGAAAAAGAGGGGAAGGAAAAGGACGAGAAAATGCAGTGGAGATGTTATGAATTGTCTGATTGGCTTCGTATATCATCGAGGTTTACGGTAAATTAACATCACATTACTTGAAACCTTGCATAATGATTTGTGAATTTTAAGGGGAAGATTTAATAGATTTTTTGTGTGTTTGAATAATTTGTTGGGATAATTTGAAGGCTCGTCTAACTCCAATATCAGGTCAGTTCAGGTTAGATGAAGTCAGGTCAGGCCAAGTGGAGTCAGTTCAAGTCAGATCAGGGTATGTCTAGTCAGGTCAGGCCAAGTCGAGTCAGTTCAAGTCAGATCAGGGTATGTCTAGTCAAGTCAGGTCAGGTTATATCGGGTCAAGCATGGGGTCAAGTCAGATTATGTCAGGTCAAGTCAGGTCAAGCCAGGTCAAGCCAGATTACTATGACATATTGTGGCATCACCCCCAACCTAACCCAACCCATCCCACCCACTACTACAGTATGTATATAAGCTCTGAACCCAGCTGATCCCCTCGCTCCACCTTCGTATTCAACCCGGCTTTGTGAGTGTAGATATTCGGAAACCAGGTGAGCCAGGGTTTGTGCAACAGTGTGTGTGTGTGTGTGTAGTGAAGGCACAATAGACCTACAGCAGAGTAAAGCCTGCGTGTATTGATTTTCCCAGATCAGCAAAGAGGAGCCCACCACCACCACCACCTACCCAACCAACCAACCTTTCAAAGATCACGACACTTTTACTCACTCAAATCTCGATCCATGTTCCAGGAATAGTGCTCAATAAAGATGAAGTGTGAAGGCGTGTGTGTGTGTGTGTGTGTGGTTTGGAAAAATAATAAAGTATGGATTAAAATTAGGGGTTAGCAAAACAGAGTATAGATAAAACTAAGTGGTTGAGGAGTAAAGTATGAACAAATTAAATTGTGTGGTTGAAAAATAAAGTATGAAATATTACAATTCGTGGTTGTAAAATAAAGTATGAATTCATGGTTAAAAATAAAGTATGAACATGAATAAGTGTTGATAAATAAAGTATGAAATATTAATATGTACGGTTGAAAAATGAAGTATGAATTAAAACGTGTTGTTGATATATAATATTTGAGTTTATGGTTTAAAAATGAGATATAAAGTAAAATATGCATTAGATTGAAAGACTGGTTAAGGGGATATTACAACTTTAACACATTAGAGCGTCTTCATTTCTTCAGACTAGGCCAAGAAACAAACCAGATTATATAAAAAAAAAAAAAAAAAAAAAAAAAAAAAAAAAGGTGTCTTGTTGCCTGGTATAATGTCGAGGAATCAGTTGCTCCAGATTTACCAACAATGTACTATCCCTTTATCCCTTTATTTACCACTTGGCGTCTGTCTAAGTGGGTCATGTCATAGAGTACGTGAGCCTGTGATAGCCAGAAAGTAACCAGGCCCTTTTAAAAGTATTTGAAGCTTTTTTTCTTTTTTTTCAACACACTACGAGGCATCATAGATAAATGGCTTGGAATGGCATGCCTGTCAGAGCTTCATCAAAGAGAATTATTGCACTATCGCGTAGCCTGTACTATAAACGCAAACCTGAAGTGATTTTTTGCTATCGAATGTAGAGAGCTGCACCATCTGTCATCAGTCTTACCTTCCTATTTTCATCACTGCATCCTCCACTACCGTACTCGTCAATTGCATATATCATGGGGATTAAATTTTGACGATAAATTGAAGGGCTGTTAAATTTTCCAAACTATGCCTTAAGGGACTCTGTGTTGTAGTCAGAAAATTGGAGGTAAACGAGTCCTTCAAATATTGCCACGAAACACCACCTATAGGGAAGGAGCTTGTTTCATGGCATAGTCAGGAGGAATCAGAAGTCTCCAATTTTATACACGATCACAGGAGCCTTAAAACAGACACTCTATTAGTAACATAAATGTGACTTGTGTCCTGGAATAAAGTTGGGATAATCAGTTGTCTTTTAGTTCACTAATAAAAGGTTCTTCCCTTAATATAAAAAGGTAAACGAGAAGTTAATCACATCCCTTTTCCATTTTCCTAATAAAGAGAAACGTATCTTTTACATACATCTAACATGGTATGTGGAAAGTGGAGTTAAAATATTGCATAAGCTGAGTTGCAATATATTAGTTATTTTGAAAGTTTTTTATTAGTTATTTCACACCATAGTTTAGAAGGACAAGTGATATTCAATTCCCAGATTCTTCCACAAGTTTTGAGTCACATGTCCAAGGAAAGCAGCAAATCCAAATTAAGTGATCTTTCCCGTCTATTATACAGCCACATGTCTCATTAACAGTGTGGCTCTTTGATAACTGAAAGGTTGAATGCAAGTAATAGCCAACCGTGTGAATGAGGGGCGTTGAACCATTGCATGCTTCATCAGTATTGCACGCTCTATCAACGGGAAGTATATATATATGGTCTGCCTCGTATTTCCACTTACAATGGCATTCAACTTGTTTTCCCAGGCTTTTATATATAGAGGTATAGTTGATATTATTCCTGCAAGTGTATCTTTTCTGTCCATTTTAATCTTTTTTCACTGTCCAGTTTTATTGAGTGAAACTTTGAATATGCATTTCATATGATTTCGTATCACGAGTATTATACATAATTACATGCCTAATGATCCAGGTAGCGATATTGCAGTAATTACTCACACGTTCTTACAATCAGGCAAACATTAAATTTGAAATATAAATAAACAATGTATACCACACGGATATTTTTAGAATAATAAATCATTCACTTCCACACAACCGTATAATATGCATATTCACTGAAATGCACTCATGGACATATAAATCATTTAATTATTTTTTTTAACACCATGCTACCAATAATATTACCGTGGGATTCATAGCAATTATTCACTACATATTACATACAAACTGATTGAGTGACCATTTCATTCAATCCTATTACCTGTATAATATCCTATCAACAACATTACCATCCTACCTATTATCACAATTATTACCATTACCACCATCACCACCACCACCACTACCACCACCACTACGGTAACAACCATTACTATGACAATCTTCATCACTACCACTATTATAAATTCTACCACTACCATCACTAACAATACTACACAACTGCCGCTACCACTATCACCATAACCACCTACCACCACCACCACCACCGCTGCTGCTGCTACCACTATCACCAGTCCCCCTACCACTACCACCACTACTACTGCCAAGGCCGGGTCAGAAACGCTGCAGTATAAAACTCCATAATGACTAAAACGTGTTGATAGTACCAGCGAGTCTCCCTACCCTGCCCTGCCTTGCCCTGCCCTGCTCTGTCCAACTTTGCCCTGCCCTGCTCTGCCCTGCCCTGCCCTTCCCTGCATGGAGTGTCCTGTCCAACCTTTACCTCTTCACGTTTCCTTCCCTACCTTTTTACCTCGCCTGCTCTCTTTTCTTCCCTCCCACCTCTTCTCACATGACCTCTCACATATCCTTCTCTGACTTACCGCGTCCCCTCTCAGCTCTCCTCTCCCCTCCCCTCTAATTTCTCCTCTTTTTCCTCTGGCTTTCCATCTTATCCCTTCCTCTCTTCTTCTCCGTCCTGCTCTTCTCTGTATTTCTCCTCTTTTTCCTCTGGCTTTCCATATTATCCCTTCCCCTCTTCTTCTCCGCCCTGTTCTTCTCTGTATTTCTCCTCTTTTTTCTCTGTATTTTTCCTCTTTTTTCTCTGGCTTTCCATCTTATCCCTTCCTCTCTTCTTCTCCGCCCTGCTCTTCTCTGTATCTCTTCCACCTCCTTTCTCTCTCACTTCACAGGTACCGTAATCTTTCCTCATCTTCCTTTCCCTGTCTATTCCATCCGACGCTGTTTGTCTGTTGTTTTGCTTCCCTTCTAATCCTCCTCTCCATTGTCAGCTTACTTACCATCCATTTTACACTTTCTCTTCTTAATTATCATCTCTTCTCCTACCCTTTTTTACAGCCCTCCAACTCTCTCTCTCCCCCCTCCCTTTCTCTCTCTCTCTCTCTTCTCCTACCCTTTTTCAACCTTCCATCTCTGTCTCTCTCTCTCTCTCTCTCTCTCTCTCTCTCTCTCTCTCTCTCTCTCTCTCTCTCTTCCCCAACATCAATACTACAGCAGCAGTGCCCACCAACTAACAACACACACACCTCCGTACGTACATAAAAGATTTCGATAAATATATATATATATATACACACATACATTAAAAGCTTCAATATAGTTTGTGAAATGAGAGGGTTTTTATGCATAACGCTCCACCCAATACACACACACACACACACACACACACACACACACAATATTACTCTTTGTAACGACTCTATTATAAACCTCATTTGCATATCCACGATTATATTATGAACTTTTGTTTCCTTTGTAGTCCAAGTTGTCAATGACCCGGTAAATGTGAAATCTAATAATTTGAAGAGAATATTGTATAGACACCAATATACACAGAATAAATCAGAAAGCACTATAGACTAAGGCAGTGACAATGACAGAAGGTGACAGAGCCAGAGATAGCCTATAGGTGGAGGAGGGATGCCACCACCACCACTGCCTCACCAAGTTAAGGAATAGGAGTCAGTGTTGGAGAATGGGGTGGAAAAACTACCATTTAACTCACCATTAGGCAGCAACAAGGAGGGAAACGCCTGGTGAAAGAACTATAAGCCCCTGAGACTCGGCAGGTCATATATATACACTAGGATGATAAACAGAGAGTGTCCCGGTGATCAATAATACTAATAAAAGTGAGGGGGACATTTGTAAACGATTGACAGCTTATATTTCGAGTAGTAAAACGTTTAAGGGACCCTGTGATGTAGTCAGAAATTTTGGAGGTAAATGAGTCCTTCACATATTACCGCGAAACACATACCCACACACACACACACACACCTATATGGAAGGAACTCGTTTCATGATATAGACAGGAGGAATCAGAAGCCTCCAATTTTCACACACGATCACAGGTTCCTTAATTAACAGCTTATCTCTACGAAATACGTACATGAACACACAGAGGCAGCTCATAAAAGGCACACTGAAACTTGCACAAACACACACCAAACAAGCAGAAAAGAAATCCCAAGTGAGGAGGCGACATGGTGCTGATGGTGTCGAAAGGTGGTAGTGTTGGTAGTGGTGGTTGTAGTGGTAGTGGTGGTTGTGGTGGTGGTTGTTGTGTTGGTGGTAGTGGTGGTGGTGGTGTTGGTGGATGTTGGTGGTGGTGGTGTTGGTGGATGTTGGTGGTGGTGGTTGTTGTGGTAGTGGTGGTTGTGGTAGTGATGGTGGTGGTATAGTATATGTAGTGGTAAAGGAGAGTGTGGTGTATGTAGTGAATCATATTGTCATGTACAGTAGTGTGTGTTGAAAAGTACAGAATATCAGTGTGGTGATAAGTGTGGTATCAGTGTTGGAAAGTGTGGTGTTAGTGGGGTAATGTAGTGTCAGTCATGTATAGTGTAGTGGTAAGTATAGTGTCATGTAGAGTAGAGTGTAATGTAGAGTGTGGTGAAGAGTAGAGTGAAGTGTAGAGTGTGGTGAAGAGTAGAGTGAAGTGTAGAGTTTGGTAAAGAGTATTGTGTCATGTATGTACAGTAGATGTGGTGGGAAGTATAGTGTGATTTAAAGTAGAGTAGTGTGGTGTGTAGAGTGCCAAGCAGTGCCGTGTGAGGGGGTGCCATGACATCTTCTTTAAGCGAGAGTGCCACTGTGTGCCTGCTTTCCTATAGTATGTGTGTGTGTGTGTGTGTGTGTGTGTGTGTGTGTTTATGGAAATAGCAAGGAACTGGAAGGGGAAAGGTGAGAGAGATACAGGAAGAACATAGTGTAGGAGAGAAGGAGAGAGAAGGAAGAATAGAGGAAGGAAAAGAGATAGGGAGGAGGGATTGTTAGAGTCTGGAGGGAGGGAGGGAGGGAGAGAGGGGAAGAAATATGGAGGTGGGGGAGGAGGTGGAGGAGGAGGAAGTGGAAGGCAGTGGAGACCAAGTGGGGAAGAGGTAAGGAGTGGGTGGCTGAGAGGGGTAGGGGGAAGGAAGGAATGGGTGAGTGACAAAGAGGGGGGAAAGAGAGAAAGGGAGTGAGAGAGAGAGAAAGATACTGCACTGTCTGGCCGCAGTTGTGTGACTAGAGTGAAAGAGAAAGGGGGGGGGGGGCGATGTTGGGGTGAGACAGGGGTGGAGAGGAGGTAGGAGGAGGAGGAGGGGAGGGGATAGAGGAGGAGGAGGGGAAAGGGGAGAGAGGAGAAGGAGGAGAGATATGGAAGAAAAAGAGAGGAGAGAGGGGAGAAGAGGAAGAGGGGAGAAAGAGGAAGATGAAAATAATATAGAGATAGAGAATGAAGGATATAAATAGAAATAGAAATAAATAAATAGAAAAACAGAAAGAGAAATGAATAGAGGAAAGAGAAAAGAGGAGAAAGAGGAGAGAGGAAGCATAAACAGATAAAAATGGAAGTAAGAAATAGGAGGAGACATAAGTGAGGAGAGGAAGTGAGAGAAGGGAAATAGAGAGGACAAGGAAGAAGCAAAGAAAGGGAGGAGATAAAAGAGAATATTAAAAACAAGTCTCATATATGCAAATAGTCATACATTCTACACACTCACACACACACACACACACACACAGTACCACACATGCAGTTCACTTCATTCCTCTCTCTGACACATGCACACATTCCCCTATCTGGCACACACACACACACACACACACACACACACACACACACACAAACACACACACAATCAACAAGGTTTGTGGTGGTCTACTAGCCTTGTAATTGGGGCCAAACAGTGATGGTCAGAGTTCAGTTGTATTCCCAGTCCATTAGGGTAGACTTGGGGAATACTCTCTCTCTCTCTCTCTCTCTCTCTCTCTCTCTCTCTCTCTCTCTCTCTCTCTCTCTCTCTCTCTCTCTCTCTCTGTGTTTGTGTGTGTGTGTGTGTGTGTGTGTGACGTCATGGGTCTACAGGGAGGAAAGAAAGAGGAAGGGAATCTAATTTGTCTTTCATGCCACTGTCCTGCCTGGTTGGTTCCCTCGAGTATCTCAAGTCTTTGCCCCCCTTCTTATATCCCTTATACTCTCAAGTCTTTGCCCCCCTTCTTATATCCCTTATACTTTCAAGTCTTTGCCCCCCCTTCTTATATCCCTTATACTTTCAAGTCTTTGCCTCCTTCTTCCCTCCCTTATACTATCAAGTCTTTGCTCCCTTCTTCCATCCCTTACTTTCTGACTGGTTTTGGTCTGTTGTCTCTTTTTCTCTCTGTAGTCTCTCTTTTTCTCTCTGTATTCAATCTCTGTCTCTGTCTCTCTTTTTGTATCTAGTCTCTCCGTCTCTATCTATCTATCCATCCATCTATTTATCTATCTCTCTGTTTCTCTATATATCTATCTATCTATATATCTATCTATCTCTTTCTCTCTCTCTCTATCTATCTATATATCTATCTATTTCTTTATCTCTCTATCTATCTATCTGTCTACTTATCTCTATCTCTCTCTATCTATCTATCTATCTGTCTATCTATCTTTCTATCCATATATCTATCTATTTCTCTATCTATCTCTCTATCAATCTCATCATATTTTTATCTTCCTCTCATAATTTATTTCCCTTTTCCTTTCGTTACTCCTCCTTTCACACATTCCAACCTTTCCTTCACCTTTCTCCCTGTTCCTCCTTTCATCCCTCTCTATCTTATCATCTATTCCTTTGCATCCCTCGTTCGTTCCCTCACTTCCTTATTTCCCCTCTCACCACTCACTTCCTCCTTCTTCCGTCGCCTTTCTCTCGCCCCTCCTTTCATACCTCACTCCGTATCTCCGTATCTATCCCTTTGCCTTCCTTTCCTCTCACTTACCCTCCTTTCCTCCGCTCACCTCTCCTTCCTCTCTCTTTTCATTCCTTACTCCCTGTTTTCACTATTTACTCCTTTACTTCCTTCCTTTCCTCCATTCTTCCCTATTTAACCTCCTTTTTTTCCCTTTTATTCTCTTTCCCTCCCTCTTACCCTCTTTCCCTCCCTCTTACCCTCTTTACTTCCCTCTTACCCTCTTTCCTTCCCTCTTTTACCCTCTTTCCTTCCCTCTTACCCTCCTTTCCTTCCCTTTTACCCTCTTTCCTTCCCTCTTACCCTCTTTCCTTCCCTCTTACCCTCCTTTCCTCCCTCCTTCCCTGACCTGTCTGATGTTCTCCGTGTTCCTGGCATCAACATGTGTGTGTGTGTGTGTGTGTGTGTGTGTGTGTGTGTGTGTGTGTGTGTGTGAAGTTATCCCAGTTTTTATTTCAAACATAATTATGCAGCTGCTTTTGTTCATGCAATTATATTTCTCATTTATTTTCATTAGGAATGTATGTACTTATCTCAGATTTTAGGAATTGTTTCAGTAGTAATGTACTTATTCTCAGTCAGTTATTTGTTTTATCATCTCAATCAGTTTTTTATGTATCTCAAATGTTTAGCTATCGACACACTGTATCTATCAAAGATTTTCTTGGCTTTTTTTTTTATTCATATACGTTACTCACACATGTGTAAATATATATACTGTATGTCTCAGTTCTGAATATTATGGATCATTGTATATATAAGTTACTCACTCGAATTTTTAAGGATTAATTAAGAGGGTAATTCACTTTTGTTACATTGGAGTGCCTTGATTCCACCAAAGTATGCCAGGAAACAGACCCAGATGAAGAATAGGGGACAAACTTTCTACCCCCTCCCCAACCCACCCACCCCAAACCTGTCTCCCTACTCCCACACACCCCAACCCCAAACCTGTCCCCCAATTCCCACACCCCCTTAATTAATGTGTTTATATCAGTGTCCGGGTGTTGTTGTTGGTGTTGGGTGAGAGGTGACGTGGCTTAAGGTACCATCTTCTTTATTGTCTCGGAGGAAAGGGTCAAAGGTCAGCGAGGGTAAGGAGGGGGGGTCAGGAGGGGTGTCAGGAAGGGTAAGGAGGGGTCAGGAGGGGGTCAGGAAGGGTAAGGAGGGGTCAGCGAGGGAAAGGAGGGGTCAGCGAGGGTCAGGAGGGGGGTCAGGAAGGGGTAAGGAGGGGGGGTCAGGAAGGGGTAAGGAAGGGGTCAGGAAGGGGTCAGGAAGGGTCAGGAAGGGGTAAGGAAGGGGGTAAAACTCAGGGTTAGACAGCCTCACTGGGGTTGTAATAATTATGAAAATGGTACGGTGATTATTTTTTACCAGGAATTAATTAATATGTCCTATCCGATTCCTTGACTTTCCGAGAAGCGCTATATACTGTAGGTCGATGTGAAACTGTATACGGCTACTGTGTGTTCGGATACGATTTCTTGTCATAATTATAAGGGATTATGTTTCATGGGATTGTATGAAAGAATTTGTAGTCTCTAATTCGCCGATAATGACCTTGATCTCTCCACTACTATCACCACAACTATCACTACTACTACTACTACTACCACTACTACAATAACAACAACAACAACTACTACTACTACAATAACAACAACTACTACTACCACTACTACAACAACAACAACTACTACTACTACTACTACTACTACAATAACAACAACAACTATTACTACTACTACAACTACAGTCCATACAATCATCACACATCACTGTTGATCAATTCGTTACTGTCACCAACACACACATACATCACTACCACCACCACCACCACTACCACCACTACCACCACCACTACCACTACCACTATCACCATCACCACCATCACCATCATCTCTAATACCACTACCACCATCTCCCCTTCAAGATCTTGTAAATAATTCAAGTTCACCTCCCGCCTTCTTCAAGATCAAGACCCTACCTGGCTCCACCTTACGTCTCTTACTCCACCACACCAATTCTCCACCAATGCTCCACCTCACCTATCTATCTATCTATCTATCTATTTATCTATCTATCCATCTATCTATTTATCTATCTATCCATCTATGTATCTATCTATCTATCCAATTATCTACATATTTATTCATCCTTCTATCTAACCATTCATTTATCCATCTATCTATCTATCCATCCATCCATCTATCTATCTATCCAATTATCTACATATTTATTCATCCATCTATCTATCCATCCATCCATCCATCTGTCTATCTATCCATCCATCCATCTATTTATCTATCTATACATCCATCTCTTGATCTATCTATCCATCCATCTATTGATCTATCTATCCATCCATCTATTGATCGATCTATCTATTTATCTATCTATCTATACCACATATGCCCTTTTCAATGGATGATGAGGTTCTAGCGTCAGGGGTAGATAAAAAAAACAAAAAAAAACAGAAAACATAAAGTAAAGACAAACAGAGTACCCAGTGAAATAGGTCACATTCACAATCATACATTTCCCCCCTTTTAAGTCCCACCAAGTTCTCATCACACATTACAACAAAAAAATAAAAAATAAAAATAAGAGATAGTAACATACAATCCCGACCCACCTGGGAAATATACACCTGCTGCTGGTCTGGGTATGTTGACGACAGACCGAGGCAACAATTTAGCGGCAATTTCTTTCCCATTTGGATATTATAATGGTGACAGCTCTTGTGTTGTCGAGTGTTTCCTTCTTCCTTCCTTCCTTCCCTCCCTCCCTCCCTCCTTCCTTCCCTCCCTCCCTCCCTCCCTCCTTCCTTCCCTCCCTCCCTCCTTCCCTTCTTCCTTCCTTCCCTCCCTCTCTCCCTCCCTCCCTCCTTCCTTCCCTGCCTCCCTCCTTCCCTCCCTCCCTGGTCTTACTCTTTCTGTTCTTTGCCTTCTCTTTCCTCTCATTTTTGACCCTTTCTCTTTCTTAGTTTCGTTTCCTCTCTTCTCCATCTCTTACTTTTCCTCCTTCCCTTCTCTTCTCTCCTCTTCAGACATACAGACAGACAGACAAAGTGAGAAACAGACACGAAAATACAAACAGAGAGTAAGTAACAAGTATCTTCAAAATTATGATAAAGGGAAAATACAATATTGAACCGGGAAGGAAGCATAGAGGGAAAACCGAAATGAGAGAAGTTACAACGAAAAGGGCGAGGAAAATTTATTATACAAATGAATATCCCGTGTTTAATTAAGGGACCCTGTGATGTAGTCAGAAAATTGGAGATAAATGAGTCCTTCGAATATTACCACGAAACACCGCCTATATGGAAGGAGATTGTTTCGTGGCATGGTCAGCAGGAAACAAAAGCCTGCAAATCTTCTTCATACACGATCACAGGGTCCTTAATTTAACATAGAATGAGGAGGAGATTCTATACCATCTATTTACACACAGAATATAATAAAACACTCCAACGTAACATTTACACACACAACACATATAACACTAAAACATATTGCTCAGACATTTTCATATGCAAATCCCTTCCTCTGATTTAAATTACGGCCAGTGCAGATTTTTTGATACTCTATCATTTTTACTGATTGGAAACATATCTTAGTGTATCCATGGAAATCTGTCTTTCTGTATATCAGCAATTTTGTCTACCATTCTATATATATCAGCAATTCTATATATCAGCAATTTTGTCTACCATTCTATATATCAGCAATTCTATATATCAGCAATTCTATCAGCAATTCTATATAACAACAATTCTATATATCAGCAATTCTACATACCAGCAATTCGGTATAACAACAATTTTGTCTGCGAGTCTGTATGCCACCAAGGGCCAGGAAACAGTCTATCCCTTCAAGAGCTACTACAGTATTGGGGAAAAGTTGAGGGATTTACCACCAGAAGGTAAAGTATAAGGTATAGTATAAGGTATATAAACTTTGGGGGTGATGAAGTAACTATTTTCATTTCCATATCGACACAGGTAGGTTTGAGGGTAACAATAGAAGTTTTTTTTTATTAATTAAGGGGGGGAGGGGGGGTTGATGTATATATTTTTGGGTACATTGGAGCTACTTGATTTTTTTTTCTTCCCAATAGGATCTGATGAACAAAATAATTATACTATGTTGCTTTGAATAGTTTAGAGGAATTGGTTACTCCAGATTTATCAACACTGTACGTACACACTACCTCCTTATTACGTACACACTACCTCCTTATTACGTACACACTACCTCCTTATTACGTACACACTATCTCCTTATTACGTACACACTACCTCCTTATTACGTACACACTACCTCCTTATTACGTACATCCAAATGAGTATCTTAAAAAAAAATGAAAAACAAAAAATACGATCGATGACACTGACCTCTGGTGGCGAAAGAAGTGAACTTTTTCATGAGACTGTACAGAGACACGTGAATTAACCAGTACCAGTCTATTCTGTCCTGCCGGCCACTGCTGCCCTGACCTAGTTTCTGAAAGGAAAATAATTTTTATTAAGACTATTTGAATTTTGTGTATTTTGGAAGCGGTCAACATCATCTTATATTTTTTTCTCTTTTCATGATTCAAAATAAAAAAGTTCCTTGTATTTTTCTTCCTACATGATTTATCCCCACAATAATACAAAACTGTGAGTTATGGAAAATGAAAAAAAGTCCGAATTAGGCACGATGTTGGCAATAATATCTCATAATAATTAATTGATGTAACTAGTTCGATTTTTTTATTAAATTTTCATATCACATTGTATTTTCTTTTTTTTTTCCTAATTTTTAGCTCAAGACTCGGAAGTTAGCAGGGTGCGAGAGCAGGGTAATGGTGGGCAGACAGAGCCAAGCCTCACTACCCTCTCTCATTTACACAGGGATGGCTCTAATTACCATCACCCCACCATTTTCTCTGCTCCTAACAGCTCTGCCTTACAATTACGTCCACCAAACCAAGATTTACCGCATCGAACATGTAACTAATAAATACATAAATTGGTTACATAAAGCTTGTGTGTGTTTATATAATAATTTCATCAGCATTTGGTTAGCTAGGATAGTTTTTATTAAGAAGAGATAATATTATATCACGTTGGATTTACTGAACGAAATTATGTTACCGTTATTAATTACAAGAGAAATACGGTATTAATAAGACATGATTATACACACTAAAGTTGGTTACATAAAATATGCTTTTATAACATGGAGGAAAGAAGTTCTCACTGGTACTTCCCTTGGATAACGGCAAAAGAACGTCAGAAAGAAATGGTACTTCGTTTGTGGGGAGTGATGAGAAGATTAAAAAAGGTGAAAAACACACTGAAAGAGGCAGACAGACAGACAGACGGTAAAGACAGACAGACTAACAGTCTAACAGATAGTAATGAATAACTAAATGAATTATCTTTTCACTCGCAATGTTGACTTAAAAAACATGAATTTAATCATGGCCCTCTTCCATTTTTGTTTTCTCAGTTTGCTTAATTGCATATATCAGAACCTCACCATTACCCCTGTCAAAATTTTACTTTCCCTTTGCATTATCAAAGAGGACTAAACTCTCTCTCTCTCTCTCTCTCTCTCTCTCTCTCTCTCTCTCTCTCTCTCTCTCTCTCTCTCTCTCTCTCTCTCTCTCTCTCTCTCTCTCTCTGATCTACCACGAGTTGATGGATTGATGGAGTTGTAAGTTATGCACTTGTGGCTTCCTCAAGTTTAGCCGGGGAGAAACTTTTGTAATATGCATAATGGGATGAACTCACTCGATGACCTCATATCTTTTCTAGTTAATCAAGCAACTTTCTTACCACACCGAATTCATCACGAACCAAAATATAATATAGATAAAATTAATAAATAAATCAGCAACATAAAGTGATCCCGTTAATGTGAAGAGCAAAATTGAACTAGATATCACTACAACATTATTATTATTATTTTGTTAAAGTTACAAACAAAAATATGGAACCAGGCTTGTAGTGTATTTGTCTCTGAAGTGAAGGTAACTCATTAATTTTTGTCCTGAAAGTTGGTGAATGTGAAACGGATTAGGCCAGGGTTTTCCGGGGTCAGGAGGTCAGGAGGTCAGAGGAGAGTATGGGTTCACAGTCTATGAGAGGCCTGGCAAAAGTTTAAGCAAAAAAAAAAAAAAAAAAAAAAAAAAAAAAAAAAAAAAAAGAATCATATCCCCGAAGATCTTGCAATGTGATGGTGTATAATATTTCGTTATTTACTCGTGTGAAGGAGAATTACACCCGTCCTTCAATCATTATAACCAACTGCTACAATAACCAACCACCACCACAACTACCACACCATCCAACCACCACAATAACAAAACACCACAACCACCAACCATCGCAATAACCAAAGCTCACACCTCCTAACACCAGAAAAATCAACTACCACAACAACCAAAGAACACACATAAAAAACCACAACCACCAACCACAACCACCAACCACAACTACCACAACCACCACAACCACGAACCACCACACCTCCCAAACTTTTCACCTCCCAATACTCACCTTTCACCTCTCAAGGCACCACCATATCTCACCGCCATATCGCCTCCAATATTTTTAAGTGCAGTGTCGCTCATCTTAGTAAGTACCATTCAGTCACAATGGAGACACACACACACACACACACACACATAACGCTGACACGGGCACATACACCGACACATACATACATGCATACATACATACATACACACATGCATACATATATACAGGCACACGCGCACGCACACAAACACACGAATACGCCAGTAAATATTCACACAAACATACATGGTTAATAAAAGGAAGTAGTGGTTCTGTCTGAGATATTTTATGGGTCTAATTACAGAGTACATATTATTATTATTATGTAGTGTGACTATTAGTACAAACATGCGTGGGTAAATAACTGCCTTTATTTCTATCTATATTTCTTTCTATTTCTGTCTCTGTACTTCTGTTCTCTGCCTTTGTCAATATTCTTTTACCACGTCCGTTCATTCCTCCTCCTCCTTCTCCTCCTCCTCCTCCTCCTCCTCCACCTCCTCCTCCTCCTCCTCCTCCTCCTCCTCCTCCTTCTCACTTACTAACATCCAAAAGAGAAGCAGTTATTCCCATTCTTTTCCGTCATTTTTTTCCGTCCTCATATAAACTGTTTGGTAGATTCACTCACGTCTTACTCAAATACGACCAACCCAGCCTACACTTTTTTTTCCCTTTGAACTTTTCTTCGTCATAAATTCTTTGCTCCATTTCAGACTGCAGCCCGTGTTTACAAAGTGTCATTTTTAAGGGAGGGAGTAGTAAGTGGAAGGAGTAGTAAGTGGAAGGGTAGTAATTGGAAGGATAGTAAGTGGAAGGGTAGTAAGAGGAAGGATAGTAAGTGGAAGGGTAGTAAGTGGAAGGGTAGTAAGAGGAAGGGTAGTAAGTGGAAGGGTAGTAAGTGGAAGGGTAGTAAGTGGAAGGAGTAGTAAGTGGAAGGGTAGTAAGTGGAGCAGCGAGTCTGTCTTCTCTCTGCCACATTTCTAATATCCGTCTCTCTCTTTCTCTCTCTCTCTCTCTCTCTCTCTCTCTCTCTCTCTCTCTCTCTCTCTGACACACACACACACACACAAACTTCTCCTGCCCCCTGTGACATTGTTCCCTTTATCTTTGAGCACAGACTTTCCCCCTCGTGACCATTTCTCTTTACTCTCTCCCCCCTCCCTCCCTCTCTCTCTCTCTCTCTCTCTCTCTTTCTCTCTCTCTCTCTCTCTCTCTCTCTCTCTCTCTCTCTCTCTCTCTCTCTCTCTCTCTCTCTCATTTATGTATTACCCATCATCTTTTTATTCTCTTATTATTTGTGTCTTCCTTTCCTTACCCTGACATCTTCCTCAAAAAATAGAACAACCCAAAGCTAAGAATAACAACAAAGAAAGGCGAAACAGAATAGAGAGAAGTAGGAAGGGAGAATACAGAGAGATGAAGACTGAACTAAAAGGAGGAGGAAAAAAAAAAAAACAGGACACAGAGAGATAGGAAAGGAAAGACACAATGAAAGGCAGAGTTACATATTATATATATTATCGTACAGTTCAAAATAGGCTGTTTGGTTATAAAGTTAAGGACCCTGTGATTGTGTGTGAAAATTGGAGGCTTCTGATTCCTCCTGACCATGCCACGAAACATTCTCCAAGTTGTGATGTTGTTTCGTGGTGATATTTGAAGGACTCGTTTATCTCCAATTTTGTTTTACTACACCACAGGGCCCCTTAAGAAAAAAATTACTTATGTACAAAGGGAAGTACAGTCAGTATTCATATACGAGTATAGCCAGATAGAGAGATGTAAATGGATATACAGATACAGAAACAACAGGTGAGAGAAATGAGAAAAAAAAGAGAGATACCTTTAAGTCTAAGAAAATTCAATAACATAGGCTATATTAGAACCCACAAGTTATATACTGTATATTCTATTTTGTGTATATATATAATTTCAGGTAATGTCCCTTGGTCTTATCATGTTTCCACACTAGACGTTTTCATTATACCGTTCCCCATCTGCTTGCCTGCCTGCCTGCCTGCTTGCCTGCCTGCCTGCCTGCTTGCCTGCCTGCCTGCCTCTCTGCTTACCTACTTCCCTACCTGCTTTCCTATCTGCCTTGCTGCATGCCTGCCTCCCTGTCTGCGTGCATATCTGTCTGCATATCTGCCTGCCTATCTGCCTGCCTGCCTGCTGCCTCTCTACTTATCTTAGGGTGTGTTTCAGTGCTTGCTTATCTACCTGTATACCTGCTTTCCCCTCTATAAGTCACTTTGGTTGTCTGCTTGTATGACTGCTTGTTTCACTGCTTGCCTTCTCACATATCTGCATGTCCTCCTACCCACCTACCTCCCTTCCTCCCTTCTTCCACGCCCTCATATTTCACTGTTTCCTACCCACCCGTCTTCCTGCCTATCTACCATCTTCATTCATTTTTGCATTCCCCCCCCAAAACTCTCTCTCTCTTTCTCTCTCTCTCTCTCTCTCTCTCTCTCTCTCTCTCTCTCTCTCTCTCTCTCTCTCTCTTTCTCTCTCTCTGTGTCTTTTGAGTGGCTCTTCCTTCTACCCATCTATGAGTCTTTTGATACCCTGATACCCTGTTTGCCCTTTCCCTATATATACCCTATCCCATCCTTTAACCTTACTTTCATCATTATAACCTTACTCCTTCCCTTACCCTTATGCATCATCCTTACCTTTCCCAACCCTTCCCTACCTAACAATAAGCGACTCTACACAGTTTTCACAAATACTTTCAAATAGAAAATATAAAGAATTTCTGTACTCTTTGTTGGAGATGGATAAAAAAATAACTGGTTATTTTTACTTTAATGCTCACGGGGGAAATAATAACAAATCAAATAGTAGCCAATCCATATATTTTTTTATAGTGCACTTTCAATTTTACATCGATTTTACATTTTGCTCAGAATATAAATAAAAACAATTTTTCCTGACTGTTCATACTAAAAGCAATCATTTAAATGGGTGACTGTTGTTGAAAAAAATCCTTCATTCTCACTATTCGTACTGCACAGGAATTCATAAAAGAACAGAATCCGTACTGAGACATCTGGCAACTCGCGGAATATTATTATGATCCATCGTTGTCGCCAGAGGTCAGTGTAACAGCTTGGCTTTTAGTAGTGTATATATTGTTTATCATTTATCTTGTATATATGACTTTATTTTGTATATATTGTTTATCATTTATCTTGTATATATGACTTTATCTTGTATATATGACTTTATCTTGTATACATAACTTTATCTTGTATATATGATTTTATCTTGTATATATGACTTTATCTTGTATATATGACTTTATCTTGTATATATAACTTTATTTTGGGAGGTCTACAAGGGTTTATGCTCCAACGCCACACGTGTATAGATGATGAAAAGTAGATAAAGAATACAGTATCACAAACCAAGGTATCCTACTAATCTCAGGTAACAACACACAAAATGAATGGAAGAAACTGTAAAGAGATACATCCACGAGTTATAAGGCGTCTCACCCTTGGGAACAACTTCTTTTTATTAGTGACAGAACACACTGGGTGGATGGCACAACACACGAGACACTACCACTCCTAGCCACCACACACACACATAAACACACACACTAATTCATTCACTCAGTCACCCACACACACACACACACACAGACACTAACTCATTCACTCAGCCACCCACACACACACACACACTAACTCATTCACTCAGCCACCCACACACACACACACACTAACTCATTCACTCAGCCACCCACACACACACACTAATTCATTCACTCAGCCACCACACACACACACACACACACACACACACACACACTCATTCATTCACTCACAGGACGGGGTAGATTTCAGTGCAATGGCTGTATAGTAAAGTGCATAAAAAGAGAGAGAATGAATATTTGCAATTTAACATCCAATATTGTCGAGGGATCATGGCCAATGTAACTGTATAAATATCAGCACAGGTATTGTTCTGTTTTGAAAAGCATATTGTGTCCATCATATTTTCGAAATGACCGCACACACATATATATATATATACACTTTTTTTTTTGGCACAATGATAAAAGTTCAAAATGCTTTAGTTGGCAGTATCAAGAACAATCACTGTTTTCCTTGACTATTTGAGAAAGATTTTTAAATGTCATTGGAATAATATAATTTTATATAACTTCTGCCACCGTTGCTTTATCATTAAGGTGTTATATATATATATATATATATATATATATATATATATATATATATATATATATATATTATATTCTATGTGCCTTCAGACCTTATATGTAACCATCATACAGGTCATAGTAGAACATAGTTGTGGTAAAAATGATTTAATATTCGATTCCAGAATAACGAGCCTGTGAGTGTTACCTGGAGGGAGAAATGAAGGTTGGTTTGTGTTGTTTGTGACCGTGAGTTGAGCCTGATATTTTTAACCCGAGACGTTCTTTGATGTCGAAGGCCTGACCGTGAGTTGTGGTGGTGAAGTTACTGGGGTGTGGAGGTAAAGATCACCAGCGTCCAACTCAGTTCAAAACGGTCCCCAGACAACCTTATGATGCCATTGTGTTATAATGAGAGGTGGCGTCGTTATCGCTGGTGCAGAAAGTGGAAAGGGAAGGGAGGATGGAAAGGAAGGTGAGATGGGAGAGGAAGGGGAGG